>PNEQ01027738.1:0-48749 GCA_003012365.1 Medauroidea extradentata | reverse complement strand
AGGATATTCTGGAAATGCACATACGACCATATATTTTATTACAAACTAAGCAAAACATCTCGCGCAACATAAACTCATGCGACCGTACCGACTATGTTTGGAAATTATTTACTAGAATATTATAATAAACTTCATTGGAATAGTAATATCTTTGAATAGAAAGGCGCTGCGATAGGCCTTTCGCAATATTTATTTTACTCAAATCGTAATAAATTTATAAAAAACAACAATCGGGGGTTTACTGTATTCTAAAATCACAATGTCATATTTTCCCAGGTATACAGTATAATAATATATGGAACAATATTAAATAAATAAACCTCGAGACTAGGGAATATGTCGTCGAGCCCAGGAACACACGATACTTCTTCGTCGAGTTTCGAAGCTTTTGCACAACATAAGTAAAAAATTTATAAAAGAAGAAAACTACTTACCCGATATTCTACGGCCACATAAGTAGACAACAGTAAAGGGTTGGAGATTCGTACAGTATATAGCTTTCTTGGATTAACAGATTTTGGGCGCTTTTATGAATTTTTTCGCTACCGGAACACTAAGGTCGTTAGCTGTACGAGAATCGGGGACTTTAACTTATTGTTACTTTCTATAGTATCTTCTTAGTTACCATTTCATAGTTTACTGGCCCAGTGCCAAACGAAATTTGTTAACAGCAAATGAAATAATGATACGTACATTTACAAATTAATTCAGTAATACTCTGTTGTAATTTTATATGAAAAAAAAATAACACCGCACCTAAACATTTTCATTTGCCTTTAGTATTGAATAAATAATACTATTGAAATTCATCATTATTAGTATTATAAACTGAAAAGTTTCATTGTGGACACACCCTGTTACGAGCTAATGTTGCCATGTCGCAGAAAAACTTTTCCGCACCATAACAGTTTCTTAACAGTAGCTAAACTTCTTGATAATATGACAATAGAAAAAGAACTATTCAGTAAACGTCCGCCTACTTCTCAGTTCCGATTAAACACAGCCTGGCGGCATGCCGCTTACCTCGCCGAGGGCTGCTTATCGCACCAAGGGCAGCTGCTCGCCGCGCGACAAGTAGGTATGACAACACTGCACGCTCTTACTCATGTTTCCTAGGTCAACGGCACATCCTGCTGTCGAGCACGTCGCTTCGGCGGCCGTCTTCCGTGCAACACTGGCATGCTATTTACAATTTGCTAATTTTTGAGTAAACTATTAATGATAGATAGGTGCCCTCGCGGACTTTTTTACTCTACTCAGCAAAATAAACAGTGTTGCATGCGCAATAATCATGCAATTAGCACAGCCTGTTTTTTTAAGGCTTTTTCAGCTTTTCCAAAATTTTAAACCTACCAAAAAAAGTACTTTATAAATTAGTTTTTAATTTTCTGAACATGTACCACCATTTCTGTTATTCCATAGAAGAAAATGCAATTTGAATGAATGTTTTAAATTTAATACACCCAGAGATATGAGAATCTGATTTTTAGCATTGAAAGCCCTATAACCCCCTTCTTGGAGGAGCAGCCTTCAAGCATGAGAACCACAGGTTAGCCAATAGCAGAATATTCATCTATCACTAAACACAATGTTAACTTCGAAAATTCTGAGACCATAACCAACATAAGCAATTAGAGGAAAAGAATAGTAAGAGAAGCAATAGAGATATGTAAATACTCACAAAATATAAAGATACAAGTTGAGTAACACATGAACCCCACTTTTTTTAAACAAATATAACACAACTACTGCCTACAAGCGAAATGATAAAATAAGGAAAAAATTTATGAATAAAAAAATAAAATAAAAAACTGGTTTTTCAGCCAGTAAGAAAAAGGCCTCCCTTGATTGGCCGAAACCATAGCCAATGAGAAGTGACTTGTTCTGATTGGCCTTCCCTTCAGCAAATCAGGAGTAGACCCCCTCCCTTTTGTGATTGGTCGAGCCAGCTGACCCATGGACTTACTATGAGCTGAGCTGGCCTTTCCAATTGAGAAACGTATTTTTCGCAAAGGCACGCTGCCGATAAGAGTGAAGTAAAACTGCAGAGGCGCATGTCAGGCATTGGACATGTTGATGCAGAAATATTTTCGCGAAAATTAGGGATCCTTGTTTATTCAAACAATTTTATTTCCGCCGTATAAAAAGTAATGAAAACTGATATCCAGGCCGCGGAAGACAATTAAATAACTAGCGTAGAGCAGGAAATATGAACGGATGTGTGGCTGGTCGGTGAACGGAACAACGCTGGCTCTGTTGTCGCACGGACCCGGCACACTGTGTGGCGTGACCTTGGCTCGTTATATATCGCGTGGTGATTGGTCGCGAGATAAGGGTCGCCTGATCTCTCGAGTGACACCAAGTAGACAGCGATAATGCAGTGTCGTGTTTGTTGACTGTATCTCCAGCCTGATTACGATCATTTGACGTCACTACCGTGCATTCAAATTAAGATATAATCGGAAACGTTAAAATCGAACCTTTTCAAGTGAAATCTGAACACTGAAGCGTTCTTTGTGGAGCAGAGCGTTCATTGGCTTGAATATACGAAAACTATCCTGAAATCCTTTAACTAGGATTTTTTACAGCTATAGGTCTTGCAAACAATATATTTTCACCTTGCAGTATAAGCTGGATTACATTTTTTTTTTTTGCCTGTACAGATAAGCGAGTTTGACAATTATAACAGTACACTGTAGAAGTATGCCGGTGTACAGACAGCACAAACAAAAACAAAACTGAGGTTAGCGTCTCGTTTATTAGGCCTTTTATTGGAAAATGTTGTGCAGTCGAACAACTGTTTTTTTGTTTGTTATGTTATTTTGAATTTTAGTAATATTCTTCTAAGTTTTGCTCCTATTGTGCAATTTCGAAGCAACTTTGCGTGTAGACCGATTATCAAAACATTTGCAGCTGTGAAGAATGTCGCGAAAATTTTAATACATTAAAAAAGAAAAGGTAAAAAAAAATATTTACTTTGTTCCATGAAACATTAAGGGGGCTATGCACCAGATGTAATCTTCCGCGTTTGATGCGCGGAGACTGTGAAGTGGTAAGGTTCAGCTATCCACACTCTACGGTAACAGCATCGCTTATATTCGCGACGCGCCAAACTGACGTGCAGTGTTTTCCTACGACTATTTTTCCTATGGGACTCAGAGGGGACACGACAATTTTATTTGTGGAAAGTTTGTAGTAAAGCCCAACGCATGCTTCCAACTTAGTTTTTTTACGAATCAGGGTTGTATTTTTTTCAGTTACTATAGAAAAAAAAGCCTTTTTTTAGTCATTTTGAGGGGCCTCAAAAACCTGTTTCTTGTAAGCATGTTGCATTTTTTTAATGTTTGAAGCCTAGTTTTAAACAAATTTTGAATACGTTTATCTGTTTCGCGTAGAAAAGAATAGGCGCGTCACGCTACAAGACCGTTCATGTGTCAGTTACATAACCCTGGCCCAACTCGATTTCGGCTCATTACATACTTACTAGAATTTGCAAGAAATGAGTTGGAGACCTCGGGAGAGTAATAATTATAACCCACATTGTAAGACAGCCGATCTAGAAACATTCTATCCATAAATTTAAAAGAAATGCTTATTTACAAAATACATAGATAGATTATTTTAAACAAAATTATATAAAGATTTGTCCAGATTTGACACACTTTATTACACCTAAGCTGAATACTACAGGAATGATGGTTATCATTATTTACTCCCGAGATCTTCAATTAGAAATTTGCATAACATATATTGCTGTCTGCATCTATACTACCAAGTAATTTAATTTTCGATATAGTTATTCGTAATTTTACGGCAATAATACTGCAATATTAAAAACCATTTCAATGTAAGTATTCTTCTTCGGGGATTGCAATCGAAGTCGCACTGCTACTGTAGAATTGACGCTAATGTTCGCAGGTATAAAGTAACAGCGTCGGCCAGAAAACAATTGAAACCTCGCTACTGGAATCTCGTCGCTCACTACTTTCGTAGTTAGTGTATGCAATAGTGTTTGTCCTCACACTACACTAGTTGCATAACTGCTAGGCATTTGTCCTTGTCACTTGTTCTCTACTATAGAAGGCTCCGTAGGTAAGCGGGGGAGCTGAATTGTGGCACTTGGAAGGACAGCCCTTCAGGATATTCTTGCCAGTGGTGTATTTGAAGGGTTGTCTGAATTGGTGCAACTTGGAAGAGCAGCAATTCAGGATATTTCTGTCAGTGATGTATTTGAATGGTTGTTTGAATTGTTGCCACATGGAAGAGCAGCCCTTCAGGATATTCTTGCCAGTGGTGGATTTGAAGAGTTGTCTGAATTGGTACCACTTGGAAGAGCAGCAATTCAGGATATTTCTGTCAGTGATGTATTTGAATGGTTGTCAGAATTGTTGCCATTTGGAAAGGCAGACCTTCATGATATTTCTGCCAGTTGTGTATTTGAAAGTGTCTGAATAGTCCCGTCTGAATTGTTGGCCCTTGTAAGGGCAGCCCTTCAGGATTTTATTTTAGCAGTAGCATATTGATGGTTTGTCTGAAGCGTTGTTGCAATTGTGTGGGCAGACCTTCAGCTTTGTTAGGTTAGGTTATGTTATTTTAGGTTACGCTTCTTCCAGGGGGCAACAATTCATACAATCCTTCAAATACACTATGCCAGAAAATTCCCGAAGGACTGCCCTATGTGAATTGTTACTATGACAATCTCACCTGTGGACTGAGCGATGGGTATCCTGCTGTTGCAGAACATATTGTTACATTGTTACACAGACTGTTGTATGAGCAATCCAGCTGAGACAGACAACCAAACCGACTGTTGTTCCTATTTTAACAAAATTATGGTGCCTACAACAATGTTTGTCTTTCAGTACGTGCACAGTAGCGAGCACTAGATGGCCGCGGACACAGTATTGATGAGTTGGGGGGGGGGGGAGCCGTAGCGGAAACGACGAATCCAGCGACTCGTGGTTGGTACTTCCGGCAGTGTGGGACACCCCAGGGGGTGGGAGGGTTGTTGTGATGCAGATGAGGCGGGCAGGGGCGAGGCTAGAGGATGCGGGCGAGATAGGTGAAAGTGCTTGCCCGGCGCGGCGGCAACAATGCGACCTCCGGCGGAGGAAGGGGTTAGTGACCTAAATGCACACTTCCTCCGGCACCACCTCTCTCACACCCTCCTCCTCCTCAAGAGTTGCGGACCCGGCGCGAGAGTCGTGCTGTAGCGCGGTATAAAAACTAAAACTATTTTTTTCCCATGCACTATAACAATTTAAAATATATCCTATGCGTTAATCTACGTAAAGCAGAGCACTTCAAACTATGTCCCTATGGTTTTAAAAATACCGTCCGCTAATTGAAAAATTTGATTCCCAAGCTCCTCAAAAGTGCTAAAAATGATACGTTGCTATATCTGAGATAATATCAGCCGTAATCGTAAAACAATATCATATAAACCTACATTGTACTTTACTACATGCGTTCCTGTAATAAATAACAGGGCCATCGCTTGAATTCCCATTGAAAAACACAGTTTACGAAAACACTGTACCTAGTTTAGTACTTTGCGCCTAGAGGCGATGACCTGTTTGACGGACGTGTAATATTCGACTTATCGCCATCCCCGTTTCCGTGCCTACAAAAAAAACTGTCCCGCTGTAATGGTGCGGCAGTACGAGGAACTGGGCTGCCCTGTTACCGGAATGTGCTCGCCCTTGCTTGCTTCGATGACCCAACTCGAATAGGGAAAACGAAACTTTACCGAAGATTCCCAAGTCTGAGTTATACTGTTCCACAACTACTGCACAAATTGTATAAACATAATATGTCGTGAAACGGCCGTATGAGCACACCACGCGACTTCTGGGACAAATTGGAGACGAAAATGTTTTACGATGTCATTTTACGTACACTATGTGGCAACGTAGCACATAGTAACTCCTCTGTAGCGCTCCACAGATACGTCACTTATCTTATACTGCTGTTCTGACCTGCATATTATGACCACAGGTTCAAATCCCGAGCAGTGCAAACATGATTGTACGTTTACTTGACTTAACAAATATAAAATAAAATAACACTATAGAGCGCAAGAGAGTTGTTTTCTCCATTCTGTGTTGCCACAATGTGCGTGAAAAAATGTACATAATGGCACTAACATGTTCGTCTCTAATTTAGTCCAGTATCTGCATGGTGTGCTTACTATACGGCTGGTATTGTACACACTGTCCGTGTATGTGCATTCGTTGGGGAAAGTAAAGGTTAATTACCATTTAATTTATACATTCAAATTCTTATAGGTACACAATTTGTAGGGCCGGTATTGTATAGTGGTCAGACAATTCATCTCTTGCTAAGAAGATTCGGGCCCGACTCACGGTGGAGCCATTTCTGAATTCCACATATGGATAAAATTTCGGGCGTTGCCGTTGACGGACTGGTTTTCTTTGGGTGCTCCGGTTCCCCCCCCCCTTTTTTTTTTTTTTTTTTTTTCATTCCGTGGCTCTACCATACTTATCGTCATTCCCTCGCGCGCTCAAGAATTAGTTTTCCTTGGCGCATAAACTACGTTTCTGCATTTTTAGATATTAATTTTTTCTTGCGGTGTGTGCCCAATATCTGTACGTGTCTCCAATACATTTACCTACGAAAAGAACGCATGCTTTAAAGTGAGATCGTATGAAGATATTACACTTATTAAAAAAATAATAATTTTTAAACTCTTCACTGCCCCAAGAACTGTATTTTCAGTGTACTGTAGTTGCTGGACAACTACCCACCGGATTTGCAAGACGCAAAACTTTGCACTTGATTTTACATAATTTCGGCTCAAAAAATTATTGTATTCCTGCTTAGCAGGCAAGGATTGCTAGGTAAGGGGGTGGGGGTGTAGGGAAGACTTCCTTTCAACAAACCAAAAATCTCATTGTTTGCTACTGATAACTGATAAGATGTTTGTGTTAAAAATGTTACAAAGTTTGCCATTTACATGAACAATATTTTGGTTCAAAAATTGGTTAAATAGTGCTATATTTCATATTGAATTTTATTACTTTTCGCTTTTTTGGAATTCTGAGAAGAAAAATGGTAAATCAAGGACTACACCGCAAATTCTATTTACCTTGAGATACATTACAAGCATGGCGATAGAGCTAATAATGTATAGTTAGGTCGCAATTTTTAATGGCAAATTGTGGATATAAAAAAATTTGCCACACACATTGCGGCGTAGCTAATTATATGTTGACAGCTAAATCGCAATGTCTGTACTGTAGCGAAATGTAAATAGAATTTTAGGTATAATCGCATTATTTAACATTTTTCTTCTCAGAATTCCAAAAAAGCGAAAAATAACAAAATTCAATATGGCGACTGAAACCGAGCCTTAACCCCTCACTTCTAGCATAAGTACGGTATGCGTGTTCTCCCTCCCCCGGCCCTCCAGCAGCCAATTCGCCAAAATACAAGTCATGATTCGCCCCACGCTTAGTCAAATAGAGAAATAAAATAGGGTACATATTACAAAATCACTGCGCGCCAGTTCAGGGTCTCTGTTTATTATTACTGGCTAAGCGGAGATGTTTTACGTAGTGTAATAGACGTAAACCACGGGATACATAACAGGCGGGCACGACTCTCCGTAAAGTTCTATTTCCTGCCAATTTGTATCTTTGCGCACGCAACGGCTGACGACGGGACATGTCTACTCTCTCTGGACGCGTCACTTGATGTTTGAGCGTGTAAGATAAACTGTGTAGTCAGTAGGAATCCATACAGTTTGATTTTAAAAAGTTTGTATATAAAATACAATTATGACGATTTCGGTTGCTTTTGTTTCAATATTGTTACAAGTGTGAGCAAAAACTCTATATGTGGGCAGTTCCCATGAGTTCTTTGGGATAGAGGTCTTACAATTAGAAATAAAAGAGTTAAATTAAGTACTGGATTTAATAGCTCACAAAGCTACGAAATACACAAAACAGTAATCAACTATAACTCTCACAACACAACCAGTTATGCACACAATTACTCCTGTGTCACAGACACGTTAATTAGCTTGGACAATTAAAGCACAAAAAAAAGTCTACCATCAATTAATTGAAAATTACAAATCACAATTATATTCAGTCATATATCCAATCAACAGTCTTTCAAATAGGGACAATGTACAACCTTATCAGTCCGAAGTGGTGATGGCTCACCATGTGCTGCGCAGCACCCCGAGTGCACCGCTGTCTTCACTCTTGAGGTCTTCGGTTCGACTCCCGTCGCGCACCTCCTCTTCGCCTGTCAGCCCGCCGCAGCAGTCCTCTTGTATCGCCAACACTGCTCCGCAGGTAGCCGCCTGCCGCTGCACAGTAGAATTTGACGTCACCAAGATGTCTTCACCAGTCCATCTCCACAATCATAGCACCTTCCTCTAGCTAGCACTACCAATAGCGAACTCTCCCCAAATGTGCCGATTCTGCGCTCTTATACTCTTCAAAACAGTCGGGGAATAACCGCATTACAGAGGTCTAAAAATAGTTATTACATCATGTTTCGGACATGAATTGAGTCACGTAGGCCGCCCTCGTAGGGTTAAGACGCAGTTGGGACAGGTATCCATGACGTAGTTTCGGCGTGACTTCCATGACGTAGCAGCCCGGCCTGTGTCAGGGGCCAGTCCACAAAGTGTTACGAAACAGCTGCCGACCACTGGCCTCCAGGTTCATGGCATGCAACAATATGGTTGTATTTAAGTAAGAAAATACGTGGATCTTTATTACGTAATTTCCAACCGCACGAGCAATATGGCAACTATAGTTAATGTTGAATTATATGCAGTAAAGGTTAGTGATATTTTTCAAATGTGAAATTTTTAGTGGTCACTTTATCACGAACGACCTATACTCAGTATTGCCGCCTCCAGTTTTGAAATTCTGTCGAATGTCCTTTAAAAATAGCCGCCAATCGCCACCGAATACAGTATTTAAATTAAAGATTAGGTAAAATACACGTAACAGTGATCTGAAAGAAATACCTTGATAAAATAATTTTTTACCTGTTAATACTGTATTCTTATTGTAATAGTACTGAATTTAATGGTTTTTGCTCTATTTGAGAGACAAGTTCTCAACATTTTAAATTTTGATGCGTAAATTTATGGTTGGAATTATATTATACTCTCTTAAAATTCCC
The DNA here is from genome assembly GCA_003012365.1 of Medauroidea extradentata. Taxonomy (NCBI): domain Eukaryota; kingdom Metazoa; phylum Arthropoda; class Insecta; order Phasmatodea; family Phasmatidae; genus Medauroidea; species Medauroidea extradentata. The sequence continues at coordinate 39,581 of PNEQ01027738.1, read as the reverse complement.
AGAAATATTTTTTCTTCGCTAAATATTTTTAAATTGCGCTGAAAGTTGGCACCACTGCTGCAGCGGCAGGGTTGGAGGGTACCTCGCGTGTGACGAGACGGCGCACAATCACGTATTGTTTGGCCCGAGCTAGTGAAAGGCGTAGTACAGCCATAGCCTGGTGTATATGCCAACCTACTGCAGCAGTGAAGGCCATGTTGGGGAGAGGGAGTGCTCGGCTTTCCTGCGTGGCCGCGGCGTTTAGCATTCCTGCACGCCTCGGGTCAGGTTCGCCGCACCAACCACTCGCAGTGCACCGGTACACACTATCCATACTTCAGCACTTTATTACGTACCTAATTCAGTACAAGTAGCACTGCGACAACGCAACTCCGCTGGTTCCAACCTGGATTCCGTACTTAATTCCACACACACATTATTTTCTTCGAACACTGAAGTAGCTTACGAGGCTGCGTTACCACTTTTGTTAAAATTCTTTATTTTGTTTAATAAATTAAGGTTGTCACGAATTACCGGCAATTATTCTTAATAGAAACATTACAGTTTACAATTATGTTCGTATTATTGGACTAAATAGGTACTATGAGTTATTTATTGTTTATTACTCGGTGAGAGATAATTATCTTTAAATTTTAATTACTTTAATTAACAGATAATTAAGTTTTAACATTTCGAATAGAGAGTTCATCCTGAAAGCTAAGGTAACTAGGTGAGTTTCTATTGGCCGATTTTCAAATAAAACTTACTAATTTTTGTATCAGGACGAAATAATGGCAAAACTAAATACAAATGACGTGGGCTCTTTAGAATGTTCAAGTGGGGAAAAAATCGTTATTTTATATTTAATTGAAATATTGTTAGTTTTGTTAACTTTTCTTGTGAGTGTATTTTCCTTCTTACGAAAAAAAAATTAGCTGAACTTCTTTTCCCATTTTGGCACCTCATATTCAAAATGTGCACGTTTTTAGTTCTTATAAGCCACAAATAGCAATTAACATGAATAAATTTAAAAAAAAAACCACACTGAAACATGTCACAGGCTAATGCTAGACATGTTTTAAAACCCATTAAATAATATTTATGTATTTAAAAAAATCGATAAGCTTCAGAAATTTTTTTTAAATTCAAAAACATTTTGTAATGGATTTTAAAACATGTCAAGCAGTACCCCTTGATATGCAGTTACAGTGTGAATTTTTAAATTTAGCTATTTATGTTAATTGAATTTTGCTGTTCATAAGAACTAAAAACATACAAATTTTGACTTTGAAGCGCCATTATGGGAAAATTGGCTGAGCTATTTTTTTTGTGAAATGAAAATGTATTTCCAAGTAACTTTTACAAAACTAACACTATCTCTTACAAATGTAACATTACGATTTATCCCCAATTAAACACCTTTAAGCTACTTCACTGTTCGAAGGAAATAATATGTAGGATATATTTTTCTGCCGATATTCACCACCTGTGGAAAAAGCACACTTATTTGTGGGACGGACTATAACACGAACAATCCAGAAGCTTAAGAGGGCGTGGTACATAATTCAAAGCTAAAAGCTTAAATCTATAACTGTACGTTTATTGAAGCCAATTTGCAAAAATTGAACAATAACAATCCTAGCCGATGGATTTAGCCAAGGTTTTAAACAGAATGGTTTCCAGTGTTACGAACTTCTGAGGCACAATCTCTGACGCCGAAACCTCGTGCATTTAACTGCGGCGCAAGAGATCACGCGTAACGAATTAGTAATTCTGGATAAATATTTACTCATAAAGTTGGCAAATACCATTATCTAGGATTGTCTTTAAGTATTTTATCCATATTGGCTTCGAAAAAAAAGTGTATAAATCAATTGATGTTTTCAGCGTTTATTTATCTACCACGCACTCTTAATGAGCACGAATTAAGAACACAATTGGATATAATCTAGACAATATGCATGAACCGACTTTGCGCTCTGTTATTAGTTCAGAGTAAAAGATATTGAAAGATTCTCAGCTTGAAAATAGCCTTCCGGGATGAATGTGAGTCATATGGAGTCAGATTTGAAACAACAGGTAAGAAATACTGCAGATCATAAAGGGATACTGAAGGAAGTAAAATTAATAACTAAGTATGGAACATTGAAATTGGCACGTGGTCCATAGAAGACCCTAACGAGAAGAAAAAAAAAACAAAGATCCAAGAATAGAGCCCTGTGTGTATTTTATTGTTTGATTTGTAATTTACGATTTATCCCCAGGGTATCTGATGGTTGTGACTGGTTTACGGTTACGTAAACAGTATTATAACTATTAATTTGTTTCTCGTAACATGTGATTTGTATACAATTTACATAAATATTATTTTAAAAGTTGATTTACTACTCCTCTTATACCATAACACAGTGTAGTTTGTGCAATGGTCGTGGTGGTGGTGGTGGTGGCACTCGTCAGAATTTTACGATAGTTGCCACAGGCAAAATGAAGGATGATACGAATAACAAAAGGTGTTGTTTACTGTTACGAAACCGTCAAATTATAATGTATGTCGTTAGCACATATGAATGCAGCGATATGTCTGGCATTGATATAGGCTTTAGAGACGTCTAATGCAATTCTATAAAAAGTTGCCATGTAGTTCTAGTCGTTGCAGTTTTAGTTCTATAGGCTGCAGACTCTCTTGAAGTCTATAAATAGGCCGTTCCATCTGGCAGTACGAATGTCGTACAGGTGAAAAGTTTGGTGACCGAACTAGTCCAAGAAGGGCGTCAACAGTATGAAGACAGTTGTGAGAATACCGTTAATGTTTGTGCGCACGACGGGCGTTGTCTTGTTGGATATTTGCCCGTTGGGGCTGTGCCATGAAAGGAAACATCTTTCCGACGTACCGTTATGTCGTTGGTGTCCCATTGATCACTTCTGTGTCTCTTTACCCGTGTCTTCTTGGGGCCGCGGTGGCCGAATGGTCAGACCATTCGTCTCCCACCTAGGCGATCCTGGTTCGATTTCACATATGCTCCAGTTCCCCTCTTTTTTTTTTTTTTTTTTTCCCCGTGGCTCTTCCATACTTATCGTCATTCTCTCTCGCGCTCAAGAATTAGTTTTCCTTGGCGCATAAACTACGTTTCTGCATTTTTTATGTTAATTTTTTCTTGCGGTGTGTGCCCAATATCTGTACGTGTCTCCAATATATTGTGACCGCCGCCCTTCTAGCTGCGTTGAGTTCACAAATATCCACCCCGATAACAGCCAATTTCTTTGTCTCGGTCTAGCTCAGCTGGTTTATTGAATAAAAACAAACACGTTCAATAAGTTCGTCACGCGTCCACCACAGCCGTATTTTCCCGCGCTCAGGGCAGAGACAAAGCAGCGATAAATAATAAGTTCCGTCTCCCTCGACTTAAGATTGGAAGTTCACAAAACAACTGACGTGGTATACAATTGCTCGGTATTCCATACTCGCATCATGTCATCCTTCACCAGCGCTAATGATATAGTTGGTAGTATTACAGAGTGAGAATGTCTTTGATTTGATTGTAACTAATATTGGAAGGAATAGTGCTCTGAGTCGATTAAATGCGTTGGGCCCTAGGGGTCAATCTTGGGATCAATTTTATTCCTGTTATTTATAAATGATCTACCTCTTTTTCTTAGCATTAGTGCATCTACTATCTTGTTTGCCGATGACACTAGTGTGTTATTTGAGGGAAAAACTACTCGAGAAGTATTCGTTAAAACATTGGAAGGTTATAGGAAGTTAACTACGTGGTTCAAGCAAAATGTTTGAAGTTGAATCTAGATAGAACCAAATTCTTACAGTTTCACACTAAAAATGTATTATATTCACCAATAATACCACAAACTAACTTCCGATCAAGTTTGTTTCTGAAATAAAATTTTTGGGTCTGCATGTGGAATTTAACTTGAACTGGGAGAACAATATTGGACGTTTATTGCCCAAGCTGAGTTCTGCGTGTTTTGCATTGAGAAACATTATCGCACCCAAATGCAATACCAACATAACTCAAAATATGTCATTTTGAGATAAATGCAGTCCTCGCACATACATACGTTCTGATTTTTGGACGATTACAGTGTAATTTAAACATAACAGAAAACATGTTAATGTTACATTAAAAAGTAACTTCTGCTCTTTATCCTTATGCTGCATAAATAGTGGAAATCTTAGTCTTGGCATTAATCATTACTGTTACTTGGCAAATATGCTAAAAACAAAAACTTTTTATTTAATTTTTGGAATGATTTTGTTGGTTATGTTAGTATTGTGTTAGGTAGAGAATACTATCCTCTATTTCACTACATACATAACTCAAAAATGTTATTTTTTTTAGTTGTGTTGGTATTGTATTGGGGGTACGATATCATAAATTAGTGTTGAAGCCATAAGAATGGCTTATTTCACTTACTTACATTCTATTATGTCGTATGGCTAGATTTTTTGAGGTAACTCGACCGACAGTATAAAGACATTTAAAATTCTAAAGAGAGCAATAAGAATATTAGGTAATATTGGACGGTCGGACACCTGTAGAGAGCTCTTTTTCAAGTTTAACATCTTAACTTTACCCAGTCAATTACATATTCTTTGTTATGTTTTACTGTTGGAAATCTCGATAGTCAAACTAGTAATTCCAGTATTCATTCACGTGGCACTAGAAGCAAGTCGAATTTACATAAATCCTATACACGACTTAAAATGGTCCAGAAACGAGTTCTGTCCGCCACTATTGATATATTTAACATTTTACCACTCAGTATGTGTGATTCATGTGCCACGCATTGTAATACATTTAAAAGTGAATTAAAATTAAATCTTTTATCTGATGCATATTATTCTATTAAAGAATTTACTGATACATTTAACTGTCATTAAAAATAAGGTTCTAGTTACGTTATGCTAAATTAATGATTTATGTATTATCTATGTTACGTATACTATGCATACTAAGGACATACTCTACAGCCACTTGGTAATATACCATTTGTATTGGCTTTATTGAGTGAATAATAAAAATAAGTAAAAATCTGCACGGATTTGAATGCATGATTATATACGGCACACATCAGTCGTGGACTAGGGACTGTACACGCCGCGCGCCGTCCAGTGTTGCCGGCTACGTTCGTTCACGTCTATGCCGCTTGCCTTAGGTCAGGTGACGCCACTCCGGCGCTACACAAGCTGCCTACCCCCCTCCCTTCCTCAGCTGTCACCGAGGGCAGCTTGCGTCTGGGCGATCCGCGAGAAGTGATAATGCAGGCCGAGCCCACTTACTCATTTCTGCGAGGCTGCAGCTGCAACCCAGTCGCGAAAGGAAAGAAAAACGGCGTGATGATAAGATTGAAAGGGGTTCGTTATTATGCATCAACCGACTGTGCACCAATTTTAACTATCTGTAAAACATGCTTAAAGTTTTTTTTTTAATTTTTTTAAATTTAGATTGGGAACAGTTGTACGTAAAGTATATTTGTCCTATAAGGCCTCGCTCTTTAGGTTTGCAGTGGTTTCGAAAATATATTTTTTAACGCAAATTAATACATATATCAAAAATTCATTCTGGCAGTTTTAACACTTACATATCATAGTTTGTATCTGAATTTGCCTGTTGCAATACACCAAACGGATTTTTAGTTTTTTGCCCCTGAAATATCACATATTTTGTTGACGAAATAAGCCAAAATGAAGCAAAGTAATTTTTTTCTGGCAAACGGTAGATTATTTTTAAAACCAGCTCTGGCAGAATTGTGCATCGTATGACTGTACACATTCTCAAATTTTTTCAAATCTTTTGGTCAAAAAGTATTTGAGTTACATGCAATTGTTTGAAATAAATGAAATATCATGGCCATAAAGTCTACATTTATAACCACAGGATAAAGAACAAAATTTCTTTCTGCAATACTGTTTCAGAGCAGAAAAATATTTTAAGCCTAACAAACAATTGATGTATACTAGCCTGTTGGTTCATAACACCGTTCAAACGTTGCTCGCCACTACTTCATAAAATCATTTGTCTGGAGTAAGTTTCCTTTATGACGATGATGATAAATAATTTTACAGCAGGGGGTCAAATGGTAATTTAGTATTAGGATACAGTTTTTTTTATTTTGAATTTATTATTTTTTAAGCTGTGTAAGAGAAACGCGTGTTTGTGAAGTAATGTCCAAATTATTTTATTACAACTGTACTGTCATGTATGTTTGTAAATAGGGTTGAGCGGAATTATGTTTGCTGATATTTGTACGTATATAAGTTAATAGGAGTATCGTCCAAGCGAATGAATCATAGTGTCCAACTTTGAAGGTATCCAGTAAGACGAAATTGACCAACGAGAGAGTGCAGCAGGCGCTACAGGAGTTGGAACCCAGAACTCTTGTGACGTCTTTGTGCTGGACTGAAGGTTGCTATTATTTGTCGCGACCACAGATGACCGTGGGAACACGCACAGTGATGGCTAAGCTCAAACAGAAGTCACTGTCAGAGGAACTCTTGTACTTGGAAGTTGGAACAGACGGGCGGCGGGTTCTAGGAAGCCACGGTGCGGTTGGAGTCTGCTGCTCCAGACGTCTTGTGGGAGATAACGCTACAGCTGGCAGACAAACAATTCCTCGTAGCTGAAGAGATGTTTTCCAAGAAGAATACCGTGCGACCCACGTTACTGCAGCACGCATAACCGAGTTTATAACGTCAGTGGAAGTTCATCACCCTTCTGGCTGTACGCCATTCCTTGTAGCCATACACGTTCTTGACACAATGGACTTGTGCTGGAAGTAATTTATACAGCGTTATTAACCTCTTTAAGTGTGTTCACGTGGCAAAAGTTCACAATTTTATTTTTTTACGGCATAATGTTCGTTTTAAAGACGTTCGTTTTCCGTTTGTAAATATTTAATAGTTTTCTCATAGCGACATGTCAAAGTCAAAATTAGCAAGTTACGGGAACATAGCAATAACGAAAACCAAGTAATATACTTGAATTAAATAATTTACACTGAAATTAGTTATTATGGGCCGTATGCTAAAACGTTTAAAAAACACAACAAAGTTCTTTCGCCGTTTTAAAAATTGCCGTAAATGAATTAAAGTGTCATAATTTTCAGATTAAAAAAAGTACAAAGGAATTTTATGGCGTGTTGTTAAATAGTTTAGCATATGGCGTATAATATCTTATTTTAGTTTAAATGATTTCATTCTAGTAAGTTGCTTGATTTTTGTTATTCCTATGTTCCCGTAACTTGCAAATTTTAACTTTGTCATGCCGCAATGAGAAAACTGAGAGATGAAACAATTTTACAAGTGGAGGATGTAGTCACAAGTAACGTCTATAGAACCAATCCTGTGCCGTACAAATACACAATTATGCATGTTTGCCACCCTTAACGCGCGCGTTCTGCAGAACCATAATGAGTCGTACTGTAATATGAATGTACCCTGATTTCATGCAGCAACAGTCGTTAGTCCTTCTGTGAGGTTGTAAGGTTACCTTAGGCGCTACCAGGATCGACTGGAGTAGAGGACTTACAAAACAAATTCCTACTTTATTTACAGAACTAATATAAATTGACAATGTAACAGACAAGTTGTTCGGAAATTTCATACTGTGGGAAACGCATTGACTAAAATAACAAATGCAACGAAGCGTCGTCACTTCGCCGCACAGCGTGCAATTTTAAGTAGCCAGCCGGCCAAAAATAGTTTTATTTCACGCCTGTTTTCAAGCATTGCTGTTGGTCTTCTTATTTACAAAGCCCTGAAGTATGACAATCAAGTTGGTTAAGGGCGCGGTCTACCGCAATTTCCATCACCATCCATCTGCCTATACAGAATGTTGCAAAATTCCATGTCAATATTCTAGGAAAACAATCCTCACGTGTAGAGGAGCAAAAAGTGTTATATGAACATAGGTCCAAAAACGCACCGTTTCTGCGCTACTGTTGGCAATACATGACGTATGGTTGATAGCGCGCGGGTAGGATCATGTTGCTGTGGGGCATCATTACAGCAGTACATAACATGTTACTATGCCACACACTACGCCACTAACACACATACAGTAGGAACAACTGTGACACAGCAACATGATCCTGCCAGCGCGCTATCAGCCGTACGCCATGTTTGCCAACTGTAGCGCAGAAACAGTGCGTTTTTAGACCTATGTTCATATAACACTTTTTCTTCCTCTACACGCGAGGATTCCCTAGAATATTGACATGGAATTTTGCAACACTCTGTATAGTATTGTAGCCTCCAGGAGATCTGGAAGTTGTCGTCCCTGCTATAATATAAAACATACTTTGAGGCGGGCGTGCTGTCCACTTTTTGAAGGCGGACAGTGAAGCAGTCTTCATTCACACTTACTCTGTAATATATCAGATTAAGGCGTGATTTCTCATATTAGCTTAAGTTATGGTCAAAAAGTTGTATATTATTAATTTGCAGCGTTTAAAGAGATGTGTATATATTGATAGCGCGCTACTTAATAATGCTAATGTTCGTTGATTTTTAAATGGTGTTAACCTCCGTCTTCCGCGACAAGGCTTTGCGTAGGCATTCTTTTTGTATTTCTGTTTACGGTAAAGCAATGACTTGCTGCAACCAGGCGCACACACAAAAGTTATTGACTTATTTTTGGCACTGTGCCCTCTGTCACTCGGAGAGCGGTGTTCGAGCTGTGCAGCTTTAGTAACTTATCGAAGTGATCAAAATTTTAACTTTGAATTTAATAGTTGGGTGTATAGGATTGTCATGATTTAGTTTTATAGTCACTAAAAATTCTGCCAGTATTTTATGTGCAAAAATACAATTTCAGAGGAAATATACGTTAGGAATAAAAAAATCTTAAACTATGCAACATGGCTTGACCAAGACGTTAGCGTTCAAGACAATGTACAAAATCATTGTCACATACTCGCCAAAATCTCCAAATGTGAGTGTCGGTACTAACACTCGAGGATGCCCGCGTAAACTTTTCGGAAGAGTCAAGCTACAGTTCACAGAGGAGGAACACTAATTGCGTCTCTAAGAAAAATTTCGAAAGAAAGAAATTACGCTATTTAAAGAACTCTTCGGACGTGTGTGTCATTAGACAGCTTTTGTATGCTTCCACTCAACAAGTGACAAAACTAAAGCAAATACAAAGCATATGCAAGAGGAAACAATATCGTCTGTCGAGGCGCTGACCAAGCTGACTGAACTGTAGTTGGCTTCTGACCAGAACAAAAAAATAAAAAAATAAAAAAATAAAAAATAAAATGGTCAGTGTTAAATTGTCTCGAACCCATTGATATCCTTCACAGTACTACTTAAAGGATATTAACGAACTGTTCTATTCCGGGAATATTACAAACTCGGATTGATTTTTAGGAATGAAATTAGAAGCTATTCTGTATTTTACTGCAAGATAAATTTCTACCGTACAAAACGATGCTCTGAAACATTTTGCTGTTTCCCACTTTTGCCATATGCTACTTCAAAATATTATTGCAACTACACTGAGAAGATATTTCGTTCTTAATTTTTCTTAATGTAATCACAATGATAGCCTGAAGTGAGCTTAGTTCAGTGATGGAATTTGAATAAAAGTACAATGCATTTCCTTATGAACATGGTTAATTTAGCTGAAGTAGCATACTGTGTTATTATCGTAAATTTTATTTGTGGTGTGGCTACGCTAGTATGGAATTTTGAAATTTCAAGTTCTTTAAATTGTAACATTTTTGCTTGCTGTTAATATTGGCTGGGAATACATATACTATAGGCCATTCGGAATAAAGTGAGCACTAAAGATTTAACCTTTGAAAAAAAACACTAGCCGTTACTGCATATAAGTCAACATTAACAACAGTTACATTATTGTTTGTTTGGTTGTTAGCGAATAACTGCATGTAGTTCCATGAATTTTCTTATTTGAAAACAGCATTAGCGAAAAAACATCAATTGCAAACGACCTCTCTGTATTTAATATACTTAAAAATATTTATTTAAGTTCTTACTGACGTACCTGCTGACTGTACATTTTTATTTAATTTGCGGCAGCAGAAAGCGACGTAACCGAGTCGATTGTCGTTGGCAGACTCCGCTAACTCTTTGCGCCACAGAGGTAGTTTAAAATTTCACCGACAGATGGCACCAGAGTTAGGTTTTCGCCGCTTGGAAGCGAATTGCGTCATTCAGTTTGTTTGTCCGTTATGTAATGAATATCGGTTTCTGATAAACACATACAAAGTATTAGAAGTGACTGTTCATGAATATCATTGATAAATTATGTGAAGTCAATAGTAATGTATGTTGTTATGTTTTATGATCGCCAGCCTGAGTATCTGGAAATAGACACAGCATTTTCCCCCTGTTTCACACATTAAGAAAATAGGTTATTTACTGTTTCTCTTTACGTGCGTCGTTGTCGTTCATTGCAGTATGCTGAATGGAACTTGAATTCTTGAGTTGTTTGTGTCGTGTGTTTTTTTAGTGGCGGTTTTAATTTAAAAGTTCGAATATACTGTGCATGCATTTACGAGATTCGTAACGGTAATATCGCCGTTAGAGTAGACGCAGAGAAACCAGTGTTATAAGACGTTTACTAACAGGTATTTATAACTAAGATTATTACTGAGTATAGCACATATTCAACACCCGTGCATTTAATGAGTACATATTGTAGCTAAAATTTATCGGAGTAGTGTAACGTAAATGTAAACATTGTACAAGCCTATGCAAATAAAAGCACATGGCAATGTTGATGTTTACATGTAGCGGAAAGATATAAACTGGCAGAAAATAGAAATTAATCAGGGCTTTTTTGAGTGCTCACTTTATTCCGAATCACCTATAGTTAATTTATTTTATGTAGTTACGTATTAATATACTTTTGTTATCACGTGAGTGAGTGTCCTCTTAGGGTTTATGAGTTACTAGTTGTGCCCGGAGTGCGTTCTTGCAACGCTCCCTTTCTTTTTTTTTTTTTTTTTTTTCACTAAAATTTGTGGAAACCCCTTACTACTACCCCATTTTGTCGCCCCCATTTTTTGTCCCTTTCCCCTCTCCAAAGAACATAAATATTTTATCAGAAACTTTCGACGGCACACGCATAACTCACTTATTTTTTTACTTTTGTACCTCCCCCCCCCCTTCCCAAAAAATCTCTAGAAACATTCGCGAATGAACGCAAACAAGAACTCGCGATCGGACGAATGGTATAGGAACACAAGAAAAGTAAACAGACATTAATTTTTAAATGAGAAGTCCTAAAAACTTAATGTTTTAACACGCATAGAGGTTACGTCCAAGAAAGCCGCTCCTTATTTTCAAGTGTCCAGTAGAAATATCGACCCAAGGCCACGATCTAAGGGCTGTAAGTAAAGCGTCCGGCTGGCAAAGCTATACACGGAATCCCAGGATCAAAGCGACAGAAAGCTCTGATTAACAAATACAGTACGTGCGGTATTTTTATTAATTTGGTAAGGGACCATTTCAGCTGTTAATTTTGCTGGGGAGGTCAAAGCTACAATGGTAAATTTATAAATATATATTTTTAAAGAAAAAAAGGGGGTGGTGTTAACATGATCTTACTGATTGTAAAAAATACCAGCCATATCAAAAGTTTTGATTGTTTACTGTTGCAGATCATTAAAACTTTACATACATACAAGTAGGACCAGGGGCGTCATTTCAGGTTTTTCCAGGGGGGGGGGCAAGAATTTGTTTTCTAACGACTGTGACCTTGTTGCATCTTTTTTATTAATTAAGCATGTATAAATTAGATACTTTAATAATAAAACTTCAGTTTTATGTCCTTAAGTTAGCATTATTTACATTAAAAAGTACAAAAATATATTTATACACAAAAATTCCAAATCCAGGGGGGGGGCATTTGCCCCCCCCCCCCTCCTGTAGCCCCAAATGACGCCCCTGAGTAGGACACATTAAATGTACTTGGATCATCATAGAACAAAACTCCAGCTCCCTTGAGGCGATTGGACATAACTTTTGGCTACTTAATGTTGAACACGATTTTGAGGGGGGGGGGCCTTCAACCCGGTACCCCCCCCTCCTTAAATCCGCCCCTGATAGGCTAGAAGGATCTACGCTGAAAGTTTGGCAAAATATAATTTCTGCCACTTGTTGCGCTGGTAGCGGTAAGATGTGTAAACTGACCAATCGCAGAGATTTCGCGAATTTTTTAAGTTACACGAAGTTTATAATTTAAAAGCCTTAATTGGCTTGTTTTTCTCTTCTAAATTAAATTATATGACTTCTCTATTTGCCACGTCTAGTTTCGGTTTCGTATTTCATTAGACCCGTTAGCGATAGAAGTCAAACTAGTGGCCGAATTTTTCCCTGTCAAACGCTCTCCCATAAGAAAATACGTTGTATTTCCACAGCCTGTAGTAGAATTAACCGTAGGATTGGTAAGAGGGCAGAATAAGATGTCATTTCCTGTTTGAAAGATCTCGTGTTAGTAAAATAGTTTAATTTTATGAAAGAAAAAAAATGTGTTTTTAGTTTAAAAAGCCCGAAATAATTTGATGTGGTTTTTTAGTTTAAAAAACATTATGTTAAGCCCCGTTCACAAACATGGCGCAAGTAAAAAGCATACCATAATAAAGTGAACATCTGTGATACGAATGGTGGCGTTCACAATGATACTTGGCAAGACTTACATGGCGTAACTGGCTTGACATGGCGTTAAAGATGGCCATCTCTGAGTTTTCTATGTTAAGTTTTTCATGCCGGCCAATAAGAATGTGAAACGTCATAAGAGCTTGTGGCGCGAAAATTTTCATCCAATAACAAACTAGTTCATTTCTTCTTGATTATTTTCTGATTGGTTAGGAAACAATATATTTACTGGTGATTGTGTACGGACAGTTTCGCATGTAATGCTGTGTAAAGGCCGTGCTAGATTCGCCGTAAGAAATAACCGTAAAAATTGAACAAACACATTTGAGAGATGCATGCTACAACACACCGTACCGCTACTTAGCCGCCGTAAGACCGTAACAGGGATAGAAACCTGTCTATTTCTTACGGTGCGGTTACTGTTATTTTTTACGGCTACTTTACTGTCAATGTAGCACGGGCTTAAGTTATGTTATTTATTTCATGTCGATTGTGAACGGGCCTTTAGAAAGATTTCGTGGTAGTAAAAATAGTTTTTTTTTTTATATTTAAGATTTAGAAAAATAAATTATTTTGGTTTAAGTACAAAATATTAAATCAAGAGATCTTTTGGTGTACGTGCACTAAATAATGTGAATTCAATTAATTATCTCCATGTTATTGGATCCTTTGGCGATTCCAGCGTCACTAGCGGGTGCTGGAAGCAGCTGCGGTGTTGACCGGCAGATGGCAGAGCGCGCAGACGTTCTGTCGCGCGATGAGAGTGTGCTTTGTTTCTTTGCCGCTAGATAGTGTGAGCGTCGCTGTAGCTGAATTGTTCTGTTTGTTGTAGATGCCGTGGCGGTGCAGCAGCAGTTCGTGTTCTTGGAGACTATATTGGAGGAGACGTCGGACGATCTGCAGAGTGAATCGGACAGGTCTGGAACTGTTGGCTGGCCAGACAGCAGCGACTCCGATACGGACAGCGTCATACACGTGACGAACGAAGTCGGTACGTCCCTTCGACTTTTCTTTCACTTCATCGTTGTTCCCACCAGTTCATATGTACATAGAACTGTACGATAACATTTACAAATTCTGGGACAAGAAGCGGGGATCGTTCCACCTAATAAGTTTTTTCGCTATCCCGACCACAACACCTATGTCAACACATAGGATTACTATATTTTAATATTAAATTACATAAAGAACTGAACAACTAAACTTACAATTCTACAGTTATTTGGAATTAGCCTATATACCGACAACATTTAGATCACTTTCAGAAGTTAACACTGTTACAGGTATGTATTTTCTGTAATGAACAAATTCGACGTGCAAAGGTATAACTTCAGCAGAACGCTGTAACTATTGCAGTTGAACGAATGCCGAGTGGAGACTACTAAATCTTACCGCTACGACAATTTTTTTCTTATCGCAACACACATTCTCGTTTTGTGTGCACACACTGGCAAAATTTACTGCCGCAATAATCTGACAATTTTGTTTCTTAAGTTCATTGTAGACATTCCGCCTCGACCAGTAGTGCAGGAAATGTGTTTTTATTAAGAAATTAGTACCAGCAAGAAACTTAGCATAAACTACGCTATGTACAAGTGTAAATTTTCCTTACAGTCATGCTGACATAGGGCATCTCGGTCTGTTGCACATAATTGGTTTTCTATAATTTTCCCAGCTACCAACATAGTTTGATTTTCATTAACTCATTTAGAAAGCTCTTGAATTGTTTCACGAAAACGATATATTGGATTTAGATTCTGGAATGATGATGCCCGTTGTCAAATAGTGGACTCGTTTGTGTCGTAGACTATATGGTATGACACTGGTATTGCTGGTTGCAGGTATGTATAGGCCGTTCGGAATAAAGTGAACACTAAATATTTAACCTTTGAAAAATATCACTAGCTGTTACTACATACAATTCAACATTACCGATAGTCACTTTACTGCTTGTATTGTTGGCAACGAAATAACACAACATAGTTCCGTGTTTATTCGTATTTAAATACAATACTGAAACAAAATCAACCGACAGCGATATAATTGTATTTTATATAATTAATAAACTTATTTTTTATCAAACCATATATGTACCTATCGACTGAACAATTTATCTTACACGCGCAAACATCAAGTGACGTGTCCTAGGAGGTTAGATATTTCCCGCCGTTAGCCGTTACACGCGGAAATATACGGATTGGCTGGAAATAGATCTTTAGCAGGACTTTTTCGAGTGCTCACTTTATTCCGAACTGCCTATAGGAGCTTGTTCGTGTCGTGCAAAACATGCCTCATTTTCACATGCGCCTAGATACCTGCACCCCGGATAGTTTTTTTCCCGCTAGACTGCGTTAGTTCGTCATCTCACTGACGCCTATAGCCTGTTCACTTTAAACTGAGCACTAACCTATCACTTTTTAAAACCAGCAACTGTATTTTATTTGTCCGAAGTATGTTAAGTTTTAAGACTGGGAGAATGTTTACACGTGTTTCCTTCCAGGGAAGTTTTCTGGGCAAAAATATTAAAAATGATTGCAAAATGGCTAAAAGAAAATTTTCAGCAGTGCTCACTTTATTGTGAACAGATTATAGAAGCGTGAGGCATTCAAAACCTGAGTCTTAATGTTGTTTGCCCCACAGCTTTGCAGGGTGCCATTTCCGGATGTTTACTAAAAAAATGTTTCTTTTTGGGTATTATAACACCCATGTGACTTATGACCGTTATTATAAAACAGCCTATATAGTTTCTACATAACATGTCCATGATTTTTGACAAAATACTTTTAAAAAATACGAAATACTGCCGTCGCATACTGCAAAAAGTGTCAAGTTCTCCCGCAAAAAAAAATTGATTTGGGTTTGTTTTCATAATAAAATTAGTGATAATTCGGGGGCAATATAACTGTGGTGTTTATTGCTACGAAAATTAATAGGTAGCCTATGTGTAGTGTCAGAATATGTATCGATTTTTTTTTTCAGGTAAAGTTTAGTGCAGCCCACATTATTTTAAAGAAAGTTTCTTGAACTCTCCTTTCCCCAAAAACCCATTAGTATTTAAGATTTTTTAAGAATGTGATGCACGACAATGACAAATGTCTACCGTCCGTATGATTCATGCGCGTGTTACGTATAACAGTCAAAATCTTGTGAAATGATGTGCGGATGTAACCTATATAGAAACGAACGTAATTCCCTGTATGCAAGAAAATACAGAATGTTAAATTTCAATTACGTAGCGGAGTTTACATTAGAAGTTCGTTAAAATGCGACCTACTTTCAGGTAACTTCAGATTAGTACGTGGGTAAACCAGTTGCACAAGGTTTGATCCACTTGGGTGTGTCTCAGGATTAAAACAAACGTGAAATAATTGTAGCTAATCAAAGGAGACACGTTAACTTTTATGATCGTGCGCATGTAGAGAAGCAATCTAAAATCGAGTTTGTGTTAAAACGGTTTGCCACAATTTTGGCTCTGGTATAACACGACATCGCACATAGCTGTGATTCATCCCAGTTAAGACTGTTCAAATGTGGAAATTAATAATTTTGTATTTGCTCGAAATACTATCAATTTAGTGGACGTTCTTAGTGACTACGTTATCCTCCCATGGAAAATTTTAAGCAGGCTTTATACTCCAATAATGGCATGTCAAACTCAAATTTGTATCTGTCAATTCGTTGTAGTGTATGGGAGTAACAAGCACACGTCCCCTTCTACGACACAAGTTGCCATGGGGAGATTGTCCAGTTGCGTGATAAAAGCTGATAGTAGCATGACCCTCCTCTGTCACGGCCCTTAGGCGACTGACGGCGCGGTTCGTCATACAGCGACTCGATGCGCTCCGTCGTGCGTCGGCAGGATTATGGAGACCGGGGGTCTCAACAAGTCCCTATTTACCCTAAAAGTTCCTGTTTTTGAGCTTGCTTCCTAAAAGTCCCTTTTTTACACAAATATTCCCTAAAAGTTTTTTTAATCTGTATGTGGAATTAATTCAAATTATTCAGATATATATAAATAAATATATATATTAAATAGTAAGAATAGTTTTATTTCACTTAGTTACAAAAGTTTATGGTTACACGTGATAATGCTATTTGTTTATTAAGCAGTTTGTTGATGTACCTATGTCTGCTACCAATGACTAAAAAACAAGAGCAACCATTGCTGTTCATGCAATACAAGTTGGTTCTTTATTCATGTTGTTTCTACAATTAAAGTAAATACTGATGTTAGTAATAAGTACAAACTATGTTCACTTAACATTTAATGTATATGTACTTTCCTTTCCTCATTCAATGAACAAATCATAATGTTTTAAACAAATTAAAAAAAAATTTTTTTTAATAAAATGCTGTTGTGCAGTATTTACTTTACTTTTTTTAGGCTTCGTTCTACATATAATAAATATAGTTACAATTAAAGTGCAGTAAATACATTAGATAATATTGTTTGTTGATGTTATACTTAATAAAAAATTAGTTCAGTAGTAAAATCGTTAATACAAACACTGTTAAGCAAAATTCTCATTAATACAAAATGGTTCTGTCACCATGGTATGAGATGAGTAATTGAATATTAACTTTAATGTTCAATAAAAAAATTTCTTATGCATAAAAAATGTAATGTCAAATTCAATGGTGGTGGTACGAAAGTTTATATTTTTGGACTAAACATCCTGAAAAAATGTTTACAAAACATTTTGAGTTTTTTTAAGCACATGTTTATACAAACCTAAAAAATTTAGGTCCCTTCGGGTTTGTATTAATGAGGTTCGACTGTATTTCAGTTTACTGTTGTAAATACTTCTGATACTTGGTAAATATAAATTCTTTGTTATAAAGTCATGATGCGTGGACACACCCCACCCAGGCATAATTCAGTTTGCCTTTTGATTACAAACTATAGATTGTTTTTGACATACCTGAAATTAACTCCAAAATGCAGACTAATTAATAAGTTTAACAAGACAAAAAGTGCATTCACCACATTCTATAACACTATATCTTGTCTTAATATTTAAAATGCTGTAGTCATAGAAATGTATGCGTATAATTGTCATATAATATAATGCTTTTACGTCTACCAAAAAGTTGTAGACATTTGAAAAAAAAATCTGGCTTCTGGGATTTAGTAGCGTCAATACTTTATTGTATTTTGATGTTTTGGCAATCTTTGTAGCAGCCGTCTTCAGGTAGTCTGTTGACTAGCTCATGATGGTAATGACCGGTTTATTTTGACTCTCAATTAGTAATGTGCTCCGTTTTCAAAATAATTTTTTACTTTCTCTGTGCTCAGTGTAGTTCCAAGTGCATACTGGAAATCTTTACCTACAATATTTTCACAAAATGTTGAATTCTGCTTATCCGGCCTCTCGGTTGGGAACTTTTCATACATTTCGGTCCCTATAATGGTCCCTATTTTCAACTTAGAAACCACGCAAGTTTAACATAGATAGCAAATAAGGGACCCAAGTCCGTATTATTTTTGCTTGAAGTTGTTAAGACCCCTGGGAGGCATGCATTTGTCACATACCATGATGATAAAGTAACATTGCGAACATTATGGTTTTAAGTAGCTTTAGAACAGCAGTAACCTTACGTTACGGGAGTACCTCATCGAAAATGATCGCGGTCAGAAGACGCCCGGGCCAGCGAGATAATCACGTTACCGTAAAGATAATTGGATGTGGACGAAGGCTCTTTTCTAACACTACTGTCGAGACACTAGACATACATTCTACTGCGCACTACTCTTTCCCCACTGAGGCTTCAATAGCCCAGATCAGAGGAGCACCCAAGGTAGGGGGCTGAGTGAGGGTTGAAACATCCCTCGAAAATGCGTAAAAAATGTTTAAACAATAGTTATTGTTCTGTAAGATGTTATTACCGATTTACTTACACTTGTTGTGTAACTGTTAGGATTTAAAACTATAATGCTGTAGTTGCCAAATTATCCATCATAGCAGGGAGAATCCATGGGAGCCCAGACCCCCTCTCCCCCTTTTATTTTACGAAAACTGTTTAAATAGCAACATTTTGCACCTTGGAATCTATATTTTTCGCGGGGGAGGAGCGGCCCCCCCCCCCGCGTTATTAGCGGGGATTTCAATTTGGGTTGGGGGGGGGGTCGATGTTACCTCACAATATTTCTAGATTAAGATTCCCCCCTTCCCTTAAATGCCCAAACATAAATCCTAGCTACGGCCTTGTCAAACACACCGAAAAAAAAAAAAAAAAAAAAACCCTGGGCCCACCCCTGGTTCAGATGGATAAAATATTCACAGCTTGGGCGAGCTACTGTACGTTGCAATCCACACGCTACCTTCTGCGAAACGCATAGACGTCGCAGGTGTCGCTGTGAAACTTTATTACAATCTGAAACATTAAGTGGTCTTAAGAACATCAAAATGTTAAGGTGGGTAGGACAAAATTTCAGCTTAAGGAGGATTGATCCCTGTCAGATCGGTTTTACGGTTTTTCTTATAAATCAGGAAATATACAAATTGTTTTACTTTTTTCACGCTGACAAGGCATAGTTTATTGTTTCATTCACTTTTTGGAATCCATATGGCATTGTTTTTTTTAATGTTGCGGCCTCTGTAGCCGCTCCCGTAAATAAAGCAATTTTTCCTTTACAGCTGTTTCACGTTGCAAAATAATGAATATATTATGGTTCCAGCAATTACAGAAAATCGGTTAAGTTTGTATCTATGCCTTGTCGTGACAAAAGTTTTCATGCATCTACTGGAACAGAAGTTATCGAGAAGAAACAGATAAATCCGAGGTGGTAGGGATCAATACCCCGTAAGGTTCACACCTGTAACCCGAATAAAGTTTGCACGCGTCATAGAAGTCGAGAAAGAGCAGCTATCTATATGTAAGCACTTGCCTTTTCAATTAATTTGTTGGACTTTAAGCGTTATCATGCAAAATTAAAATGCATATTTAAAGGAGAAATAAGTGAATTTGCGATGGTATTGTTCCCCGAAGATTTACTTCATAGAGGACCAGGAATCACGTCGGTGCCCTGTATATCAATACGGCGTAACTGTATAAAATAGCCTGAAGGGAAGTTGCACACATTTTACCGCCAGGTAACTATACTCCTAAAGTTCTTTCGCCCAAGGAAATATGTCGCTCACTGTCGTTCTTTAGCTTATGATGCCATTAAGAACTTCTTGCAGAGCAAACTGTAAGCAGTACAGTTTTTGACTGGCAGACAAAATGAGGTCAAAGTTGTAATTGAAAATATTTTTCGCTACGGAAAAATGACATTTACAAGCATTCCAAGGATTGGTAGTTGGAATATTTATAGGAACATAATGATATACTGATATTAGCGACAGTCAGGTAGAATTCGTTTCTTTGATTATTTTTAAAAAATGGTAGGACTTTGACATGTATAAGGTAGTGGTGGCAGAGGGATTGATTGTTTAAAAATATAATAGGACATTGACGTTTATAAGGTAGTGGTGATTGTTTAAAAATATAATAGGACTTTGACGTTTATAAGGTAGTGGTGGCAGAGGCATTGATAGTTTAAAAAATGATAGGACTTTGACATGTATAAGGTAGTGGTAGCAGAGGCATAGGTTGTTTAAAAATATTATAGGACCTTTGATGTGTATAAGGTAGTGGTGGCAGAGGCATTGATAGTTTAAAAAATGATAGGACTTTGACGTGTATAAGGTAGTGGTGGCAGAGGCATTGATAGTTTAAAAAGATGATAGGACTTTGACGTGTATAAGGTAGTGGTGGCAGAGGCATTAGTTTAAAAAGATGATAGTTCTTTGATGTGTATAAGGTAGTGGTGGCAGAGGCATTGATAGTTTAAAAAGATGATAGGCCCTAGGACTTTGACGTGTATAATGTAGTGGTGGCAGAGACATTGATAGTTTAAAAAGATGATAGGACTTTGACGTGTATAAGGTAGTGGTGGCAGAAGCATTGATTTTTTAAAAAGATGATAGGACTTTGACGTGTATAAGGTAGTGGTAGCAGAGACATTGATTGTTTAAAAAGATGATAGGACTTCGACGTGTATAAGGTAGTGGTGGCAGAGGCATTGATAGTTTAAAAAAGATGATAGGACTTTGACGTGTATAAGATAGTGGTGGCAGAGGCATTGATAGTTTAAAAAAGATGACAGGACTTTGACGTGTGTAAGGTAGTGGTGGCAGAGGCATTGATAGTTTAAAAAAGATGATAGGACTTTGACGTGTATAAGGTAGTGGTGGCAGAGGCATTGATAGTTTAAAAAAGATGATAGGACTTCGACGTGTATAAGGTAGTGGTGGCAGAGGCATTGATAGTTTAAAAAAGATGATAGGACTTTGACGTGTATAAGATAGTGGTGGCAGAGGCATTGATAGTTTAAAAAAGATGACAGGACTTTGACGTGTGTAAGGTAGTGGTGGCAGAGTGCATGTGAATGTGTGAAATTTAGGAACTGCACGGTAGTGTTTATTGCTATGCCTTTTCTTCGATGAGAAACTATTTCGGGGAGAGAGGGTCGACCCCTGCCTCGTCGCTATATGCACATGGTTCCAGAAATAAAATAACGATCCACTCGTAATCCACCGCGCCGAAATATAACATCCCAGCAACCCAGCTTCTGCATTCTCGGATCGCTTTCACGAGACATTTATAGCTGGTACGTTTTGTTGGTAAAAAAGGACATGCATCATTATGCTCGTCTTTTCAGTGCTTCAGAACACATCATACAGTGTTATGGAACATACACTTGAGCTTGTGTTAAACTACGTGGCTTACATGGCTGGTGTTATTTTCTGTTGGTGAAACCCACTTTCTACAGGAAGTGGCATTTTATACAGTTACACCACAACGGATTTGAATGTAAATAGTTTACCAATATTTACTAAATTTGTCTTTATAAATAATTACGCCCATAGTTACATATGTGATTAGTTGTGTGTAAATAAACAGGGCCGCAGTAAAAGAAAAAGGGGGTGACGGTAAAGGCAAAATGTGCAGAATGTGCCAGGGCCTAGCCAGAATAGGGGCCCGAGTCTTGCGCTAAATTCTTGAGAAAAAAATATATTTTTTTAATTTTCCAACTTTAAATTATTTCTGTATTAACAGTGTTACTATATTTATATTGCTGTAATGATTTGTAACGTACTTTACAATGTTATTTATGCAAAACGGGCTTTAATTACGATTACAATAATTACAAGATACTCGGCAATTACTTTCCTTAAAATTTTTACCCAGACATTGTTGCGTGACTGTAGGTAAAAACTCTTGACAGTGAAAGTATTTGTATTACTAGAGTAGACCGGGTCACTTAAGAGGCTTATCCAACTGATGCATGAACGGTGTTGTAGATTGCCGCGCCTATTCCTTTCTACGCCAAATAGCTAAACTTATTCACAATATGTTTATATACGAAAAGAACACACGGTTAAAACTAGGCGTCTATCATTTCAAAAATGCAACATGCTTATTAGGAACTAGGTTTGGGGCCCCTAAAAATGGCTAAAAACGGCCTTTTTTTTTTTTTTTTTTTTTTTAAGACAGTTGTAACTGGAAAAAAACCACCCGGATTCGTAAAACACAACGTTAGAAGCACGCGTTGGCCTTTACTACCAACTTATCTTTCCACAAAAAAAATTATAGGGTCGCCACTTTAAGCCCCATAGGAAAAAGAATAGTAGGAAAACACCGCTCGACCGTTTGGCGCCCCGCGAATATAAGCGATGCTGTTACCGTAGAGTGTGGAAAGCTGAACCTTATTGCTTCACTGTCTCTGCGCATCAAACGCGGAAAACATCTGGTGCATAGCCATCTTAAGGCCATGCTCTTGTTTCTATTTTATCAGCGATATTAATTTTTTACTCCTAAACGGGAACAAATATCAAAAATCTGTTTGGCAGTTTTGTTTAAAATCGTCTTCTCTATGTTGGCTGATTTTTCATGGCAGTAAATACTATGGTTTTAGCTAATTATTTAGTAACGAAATTCTGGTTAATTTGACTTTTTTGTCGAAATCGTGAAATTTCTTGTAAAAAAAAAGCTATCACGGCAAAAACTATTTTAAACAAAACCATTAAATAAATTTTTCATGTCTGCTTTCAACAAACTGGGGCAAAATTCCTTTCGCTAAAACTTTGTGGCCCTAACAACGGGTCCACCACAAACACATCATGGGTCGCCTGTGGGTTTCCGTCCATGTTTCCTTTCGATGACCTCTCAAACCACTTATTCCGCTCGGTGTGCCGACTCCTATTTATATTTTTATTTTTCCACACTTCTACTTAAACATCCTCTTTTTGGAAAGCGTGAAGTTAAGGTTGCCGCCTGCCCAAGCCTCAGAGCGGCGTGCACAGCTTCGGCCGTTACAAGGTTATTCGAAAACTGCTGAACGCGCATAAGTGATACCGGTTTAGAAATATTCAAAGAACGTTACACGTTTCAGATGCAACACTACTCCGTAAAGAATTTCTGCTGTCCTTTTTTTTTTTTTTGTATGAAATTGTGGCCGCATATATTTTAAAGTGTATTAAGTCCGCCTCACCAAGATAATCAGCACAGGCGTTACAATATTCAATTATTTTTTAGAGGGGAGGGGCACATTCCTAACAAAGCTTAGAAATGTATTAACAATGATTCTGTACAAAACACGAGCTTCGTTCCCACAACGACCGCAAAGATTTGCAATGCGCAAAGTTTTTATTTTATAGGTAAATGCATTTCTAATTTTGTTAATGTTGGTAAAAGGAAATGGTAAACCAAATCCTCCTAGACGCTCCGCCTATGAAAGTTAGAAACTCTCGTAAATATTTGGCAACATTGAAGTGACACATTTTTGTTTCGAGCACGATGTGTTAAAAGTAATCTTCACTTGTCCGTGAAGTCTCGCTCATGAATCGTGCTTCCAGCTGTGGTGAACGTTCACTGGCCACGAAACTACAGGCCACTCATGTGCCGACTATTTGCTTATGCTCTGCTTTCTTCATCGCCTATAAGTGCGATTCTGCACGAGCGCTATAAATGCGGCGTTTTAAAACGCCCAGACGCACGTTATTTTTAGATATTCTACACGATATCGTCCGAGACGTTAGATATTGCGTTTTGTCGCTTATTTCCAATATGCGTGCCTTTCAGGAAGTATGTGTTGTGGGCTTGTTTCAACTGGTCATGAACACTGTCGCTAACGTATCCTGGTGTAACATCGGCGGAACTGACAAGGTGTGGCATTACGAGGATGGCAACACGGTGGCAGTGGTCGGTGTCGAGGCTGAGTAACATCAGCGTCCTGCAGAAGGGACAGGCAACACTTTGGGTGTTGTGTCGACGCGACAGAGCTGACAAGGTGTGGTGTCCCGTGGATGGCAACACGGCGGCGGTGGCTGTGTGATGTCAGCGGGCTGAAGGAAGGACGAACAACACTTGCGGTGTTGTGTCGAGGAGGACAGTAACTGGCTACTTGAGGAGACTGTCTACCTGGCGATTCAAGAGGAGGAGTGCTTCGAGAGTTCGCTATTGGTCCTGCTCGAAGGAGGTGCTAAGCTTGTGCAGAGAGTCTGGTGAGGACATCTTGGTGATGTCAGGAAGACGTCTTGATGACGTCGGAGTCTATTGCGAGGCTACAGGCCCATACCTTCGGAGCAGTACCTACTGGGTGAGACGAGAGGGCTTTTGCTGCGGGTCGACAGGTGAAGGAGGTGCGCGATGGGAGTCGAACCGAAGACCTCAAGAGTGAAGCCAGTAGTGCACTTTGGGTGCTGCACAGTGCAAGGTGAGCCATCACCACTTTGGACTGTTAAGGTTGTACGTTGTCACTATTTGGAAGATTATTGATTGGATGGTATTATTGTTGTGCTTTAATTGTCAAAGTAAATTAACGTTTCTGTGGCACAGTACTAATTGTGTTGTGAAAGTTATAGTTGATTGCTGTTTTGTGTATTTCGTAGCTTTGTGAGCTATTAAATCCAGTACGTAATTTAACTCTCATTATTTGTAATTATAAGACCTCTATCCCAAAGAGCTCAGAGAATTTTCCACATTAAAGTTTCTGCTTAAACTTGTAACAATACGTTACTTTCTAGGATTACCGCCAGCTGGGCGACGTGACGGAAGGTAATCGTGACTGCATTGCGTCTCTTCAACTCACATGAAATGATGGACTGGGAGCACATAGTGGCCCACCTGGCGGTGAACCTAGGAAGTAAAGCACATTGTAAAGAACCAATCCATTGGATATTTGGGACATTTTCTGTACAAAGTGTTATTTACGATGACATTTAACGAGATGTAAGGTATTGAGCTCCATGGTAACTAAGCGTTTTCGGACATATGTCCATATCACATTTTCTTTGTGTGTGTGGAATGTTTCCTGAAAGTTTGGCCGTACCTTTTTGTAACATCCTGTATAAATACAGAATGCATCAGCGTGGCTGGACGGGCGCTTCAAACGCTATTAAGGGGAATTAATCCCTGTCAGGTCGGTTTTACGGTTTTTCTTATAAATCAGGTAATAGTCGCATTGTTTTACTTTTTTCACGCTGACAAGGCATAGTTTATTGTTTCATTCATTTTTTGGAATCCATATGGCATTGTTTATGTTAATGTTGCCGCCTCTGTAGTCGCTCCCTTAAATAAAGCAATTTTTCCTTTTGAGCTGTTTCCCGTTGCAAAATAATGAATATATTATGGTTCCAGCAATTACAGAAAATCGATTAAGTTTGTATCTATGCCCTGTCGTGACAAAGATTTTGGTATATCGACTGGAACAGAAGTTATCGAGAAGAAACAGACAAATCCAAGGTGGTAGGGATCAATACCCCTTAAAGATTGCGGTAGCTACTGCTTCAGCCCTTCTAAATCGGATGGTTGCATAAGAGCCAGGCTTATTCTACACGAGCGCTACAAACGCGGCATTTGAAACGCCTAGACGCACGTTGTTTTTTACTCCGAGACTTTATTGATCTTGACGGTTTGCTGCACATTTAAAGTACAAATCTCGTTCAGGTAGGATGGGGCCTACGTTATCATACTGCTCATGTACGCCCGTGCAGACTGCTCGCTAGAGCGCTGGCATCGCTAACGCATCGTTTCGCTTTAGAAGTGCTGACAGTGTTGCCAAGTAGAAGATTTACAGCCCGCTAAATTTTGTTACAAATTCCTCTAAACGAAATAATAATAAAGAATAGCATTTGACTACTGAGTAGACAAACGGTATATTATTTGTCGTAGGTAATATTTGGTTTGAATTGTAAAAAAAACTTTATTTTAATCTGGTAATTTTCTGGGGCTCAATTTTTATGAAACTGTCGAAAACATTTCGCTAGACGATCCGGTATCGACATAATAAAGGTTTTTTTTTGCCGTTCTTAGCCTGAATGGCTTTACCGGCTATTTTTGAACACTCAATAGGGAAATTACTGTCGGAATCCCGACGCAAAGTGTAAAAATAAATCCGCCTGCTAAGCAGGCGGCGGAATGTAAATTCCGAACGAAATTAATCTTGTTGAATGGTTAATACTTCGTAATTGTTGAAAAAAATATGGATGTTTCATTGTGACATCGTAATGCAAATTAATTATTGACTTGTCTGTAGTATTTTGTTGCGACGAAAACAGCATGCAAATCGGATAATGCGTATAATGAAAGTTAAACTAATAATATATATTATTAAAATTGATCTAAGAAAGTGTTTTCGCAGTAAAATATACACGTGAAATTTGTACTACATCGTAAAAGGCAAGATACTACGGTGTTTTTAATAACTTTTTCACATTTTCTTGCAAAGTAATTAATTACAATTGGCGCTTCGGTTAACACATAAAAGCAACGCATTCTATGCGTTTTTCGTGGCTATAAGCTGAAAAAAATAAAATATCACGCCACCATATTTGTTCCAGTCTTAACATTTTTTTAAGTTAATGACACACCCACTGATTGGCTGCCTACATGCCGTCCAGGGTTATCTATTCCCACTCCCTTCGTTCTAATGCATATAGCTAATATCGCAAAATACCAGAACACGAAACATTAAACAAAACCGTTAATTTCCGCTGTAAAGTGTGAAAAAAATTCGCCAAACATTTTCCCCGCTAAAATGAGCGGGAATTGCGCTCAGTTGGCAACACTGCTGACCACATTGCAAGGGTTGGCCGGACTGCACGGCACACAGAAGGCAAGGATGCTTGATGGTTGGTGACATAAGTGCTCCTCTTAGCAGTAAGCTCGTCGGGCCACCAGCGTTGTGCAATCAACATCTGCTTGTTTTGACAGACCAGTCCACTAAGCTGGCGCGTTCCAAGCTTACAATGCGGATGTTATGAAGACGACAGAGCACGCGCATCACGCCTCATCCTATATTAAATAATAATATTTATTCTCGTGCCATCGTCCGACATTGTGGTTGTGGACGTACACGAATAAATACTAGTTAAATTAAAGTTGGATAATAAAGTATAATAAATACTAAGTTTGCTTTCTATCTATCCTGTAGTTCTTGACGTACATTATTATAAAAAAATGTACTCGTATCGTAAAATTTTCGTAATTGCTGGTTATATATCACTAAACACAACATACACCAACAGTTAATTGCTAAGTGTGTACGGAGTCTGAGAAACTTTAGATAATGGTCGTAAAGAATGTCATGCCCCCAGAAAAATTTGAAGGTGGACAATTTATAAATCATAATATGTTATGAGCAAAATACATAATACTGAAGTCGCTGTGTTGGATACTTCGTACGTACAGCGTAAGAGACATCTCATTTGATAAATATTTTTTTTTAAACTCCTGTAAACGTGTAACTATTGACACAGAATGTGAGTTTAGTGAAATTCGAAAAAAATGGCTTCTTTGATATCTCGTGTGATCAAAATATGTTAAAATGGTCGCCATAAGAAAATACTAACAGAACACGAACAAAAACAAACAAGCCAGGTCACTTTGATACAGAGTATAAAATAGTTCTAAAAATGCTTCCTTATATTGGCCCATCTCGTGTGATCAAAATTTGTTCAAACCGCGTTCGTTTTGAAAATACGAACACAGTGTAAAAAACACGTCAAGTCAACTTAATAAGTACCGATACTATATGTGTACCAATTTTCATTACATTCATATATATATATATATATATATATATATATATATATATATATATATATATATATATATATACGCGTGCACGTGCGCACACACACACACACACACACACACTTATATTTTGTGTTCGAAAAAATTTACGTATTCTCGCCAGTTTCAAAATACGAACACGAAATGAACAAAAAACACAACAATCGAGGCAGATTACTAATAAATATATGTGCGAGGTGTAAGTTACCTGATTAAATTCGGACAAATATTTCTGTAGAATTATCACTAGGGGCCTTAAAAAATTTGCGTTTTCTTTTAGGCACACGCTCAAATTTCACAAACTGTAAGTTCGTGTCACTTTCACAATTGGTCCTTGACTTATTTGACACGACACCTCGTGTACATCGCTGAGCCAATAGTAAAAATTAAAATAAATGCAGGCCCACATGACTGTGTCAGCGAGCAGCTAATGAACAGCTGCTGTTTGGTTGAGTACACACATTCTTGAAGGCTAGCCTACAGGTCGGTGAACCCGCGAATTTTTCCCGTCTCTATGTATCACAGTATGCTAAAAATACAAACATGGCTGCCGTTTAAAGAAGTGAACGTAGTATGAATGAAGTGAACAAATGTCAAGACAGCTTAATACAGTATATATACACATTGTTACAAGTTTAGCAAAAATTTACATGTGGGCAATTCTCTGAGCTCTTTGGGATAGAGGTCTTCTAATTAGAAATAAATGAGTTGACTTAAATTATTGATTTACTAGCTCACAAAGCGTACAAAAATACACAAAACAGCATCAACTATAACTTTTCACAACACCCTTAATTATGCACACAATTACTACTGTGTCACAGAAACGTTACTTAACTTTGATAATTAAAGCACAACAATATTTACCATTAATCAAAGACAACAAATCACAATAAAACTTCAGTCATATATCCAATCAACAATATTTCAAATAGTGACAATGTACAACCTTAACAGTCCGAAGTGGTGATGGCTCACCATGTGCTGCGCAGCACTCGGAATGCACAACTGTCTTCATTGTTGAGGTCTTCGGTTCGACTCCCGTCGCGCACCTCTTTGTCCGTCGACCTACAGCAGCTGTCCTCTTGTTTCGCCCAATACTGCTCCGAAGGTATGTGCCTGCAGCCTCACAGTAGACTCTGATGTCACCGAGATGTCTTCGCCAATCTCTCTCCACAAGTATAGTACCTTCTTCTAGCACGACCAATAGCCAACTTCCCCCCAAATCCATTGATTCGGGCTTATATACTTAGGCCTAATTCCGGGGATTCACCGAATTACAGGGTTCTAAAAATAGAGATTACATCATGCTTGGGACATGACTTGAACCTCATAGGCCGGTCTCGTAGGGTTAAGACACAGTTTAAACAGGTCTCTATGACGTAGTTCGGCATGACTTCAACCACATAGCCGTTCGGCTTGTGAATCATGGGCTAGTCCGTAAGGCAAGTGTACTCAACCTTCTTAAGGTGGTGACACCTGCAGCTCTCAGCTAGAATTGAAGAGCACTGCTAATGTTTCAGTTGAAAAACATTACCTATTCTTACAAACACACACTCTTTTTTATTTTATTACTATACGATCTAGCTGTAAAAACACTAATTTTATACAATTAATAAACATGCTATGTATTATTAGTTTATTTCTAAATAGTTCATTATAATAAAAGTATTCTGTTATTACTGGACAGTGGTATAAATTAAGAACTTTTATTTAGCAAAGGATTTTTGAGCTTATGTTTGTTCGATAGCCCAAAAAATATCATATTCCTGCAAATTGTTTAGTATTTTTGGTTAAACATTTAAAGTTGTTTGCAATCAAGAAAAACCAAAAACAATTTTCCTGCAAAATAAATTTGGAATAATGTTAAAATTAATTTTAGTCCTATTCTTAAAACTACTTGAAAATAATTTCAGAGACTTCGCAGTCTGTTGTTAAACACAAGGATGATGCATACAGAAATCGTAGAAAAAGAACGCTGCAATTTCACCATGTCTAGTGAGACCCATGGACCTGAATGTTGTTCACAAGATCCTGGACATCCAGTGGGAAATCACTTCTGTCTCCGCAGAAAGTCGTCTGAGTCAGATTCACTTAATCGTGTTTGCAATTCTTTCTTAACAAGCTTCATCACTGAAAAAGTACTCTCACACATGTACATAGTTCCAAACATTGCTAGGCACTTCAGAGAAATTTTACGTAAGATAGGAAACTTTTCGGCATGATTTAAACCACTAAAATTTGATAGATTTTCATTTTGAAATTACAGTTTCATGGCCAGTGTAGACTGCATGTCTATTTCTTCCGATCCAGCGCGCGTCCTAGATCATGTGGCTCAGTAAGTTGAAGTTTCCTAACTAAGTCAATTAAAAATTTAGTGGATTAAGGACAAGTGCAAATAGCGACTCATATTGTTCCAAGGTTTCGAATCTCGTGCTGAATGCATCTGTAAGATCTCTAAGTGCTCGAACAACATTCTTGTGACAATCTGTGCGGCCCAAACTCTGCAAGGCGCGTTTAATTTCCGGAAAGTGCGAGAGTTGGTTTCTTTCAGCCAGTTA
This sequence comes from Medauroidea extradentata, assembly GCA_003012365.1. Classification (NCBI taxonomy): domain Eukaryota; kingdom Metazoa; phylum Arthropoda; class Insecta; order Phasmatodea; family Phasmatidae; genus Medauroidea; species Medauroidea extradentata. Next base: position 9,281 of record PNEQ01027738.1, on the reverse strand, counting down.
GAAGAAGCTTTCAATTTTTCTTTCAAATCAATGGTAGTGTTTTGTCGTCCTTGAAGGCGGATGTTTACATAGTTCAGATATTCAAACAAATCAACAATGAAAAGCCAGAGTGACCTTGAAATCATCTTCGAACAGCTGAGGTAACTGAGAGGCGTGACCACTGGAAGAAATAAACGCCTTAATTTCTACAAAAAGTTCCCAAACACTTAAAATGGTTCTTCCTCGGCTTAGCCAGCGAACATCTGCATGAAGAATTAAATCGGAATGTGGAACAAACAACTGTTTTCAGAATGTTTTCAGCGGGTGTTTGTTCAGAGGTTTTGCAACAAGGAAATTAATCACCTTCACAATTACTTTGAACTGCTCTGAAATTTTCGGAACAGACTGAAAATGACTAGCTAAGTTTTAGATATGAATCAAGCAGTGGAAATTGACGAATGTAGGAAAGAGTTCATCTCGTCAAAAGTGTAACAAATTTTTTTGTTTTTGCCTACCATTGAAGGTGCGCCATCTGTAACGACACATACAAGCTTTGACACATCAATTTCATTAAACACGAAGAAGCAGCGGCAACATCAGTGTAAATGTCTTGACCCGTAATTGTACCTGATAGGAGTGCAACTGTCAAAAATAAGTTAATAACTGTCCCATGACTTTCAATGCAACGCACGAAGCACATTAGTTGAGCTACCGAAGCAATATCGGTTGACTCGTCCACAGCTACCGAAAAATACACTCTCAGACAGTTATTGCAGTCTTTTTCTTGATTTTAGTAACAATAGCATTAACACACCAGGCGACTGCATCGTTACGGTACTTAAAGGAACATTCTTTGCAGCATTTATCATAACACTTCGGTATTTTTCAGGTATGCTTTAAACAAAGGTTTTCACTGCTGATACAATACTGTCTTTGACCACCTCTCCACTTGAAAATGCCATTTCATGCCGAACTAGTTTGTTAGACACTACCGTAGAAAGTTTATTAATAGTACTGTTAGATGAAATAATTTTTTGCTGACATTGTAACTTTATCACCTAATGCGATCGCGCTGCGATGAGTTTCGTGATGTCTTTGACAGTTTACTTTTCGAAATCCCGATAAAGGAGCTAAACAGAGTAGACATAGTATACCAGTATTATCGTCGTTCTGCGTAACAAGAAAACCAGTCTCCCACTTTTTAAAAATGAGTGTTTTTTGCTTCTTCGATGTCTCTCCTTCATTCCCAGTACGTTTCCTAACAATACATTTATCCATTATAACTAACCAACAACTCACACTTCACATAACTGTACTCTAATGCGCAGAAAAGAAAATTATCTGTATTATTGTGGCAAACAGTGTTGCGCAACATGCTGTATTGTGTGGAGCCGGAAATATTAGAAGCGAGTGTGACATACCCATGCTGCTCTGCAACCTCTAGGCAAAGTCTTGTACTACATGGGTTGAGAGCAACTATAAACGACCAAAGAAAATTATCATTTTTAAAATATGGAATAAGAGTGCTCGCAAGCACATTTTGACGTCAACTAATCCGGTAGCACTCGGGTACTCGCGAGCACCAGGTTGGGTATGACTGCCGTAAGGTGTTCGACACTGCTTCCAACCACCCGACTCTCAGAAACACAGCATGCAACAATATGTACAAAACTTGATGAAATTCGCAAAAATATTTTTTCAGATGTTTCATATTATGCTAAAAACTAAAAATGGTCGCCATTTTGAAACTACGTACATATACGACATGAAGTAAATGTGTGTAAGTCAAGTCACCTTACTATAGGTTGTTTATGTATACAGAGTTTGATGGCATTCTTATAATATTGTTCCTGAGTAATATGTTCGATAAAACTTCTGTGGTATAATGGCCACCATTTTGAAAATATGAATTCGGCATAAAAGAAAAACACAAAAGTCGCAGGTTTTTAAGTGTTATATGTGCACCTAATTTGCAGGAATTCAGGATACGGGTTCACACACAATAATATTGAGCGTTATTACATGTAACTTCAGTATGCATTTGACTGTTTCGTTTAAATGTCCAAAAGCGTTAGCATAGGTTAGTGGCTTATAGTTATTACGTAATTCAAGAGAACTTTTCAGTCGTTTGAGAGCATTCAATATCAGAAAATTGTATATTAGAAACATATTAGTCAATTTCTTGAGCAAAATGTTACCAGTTCAGTATTTATCTCATATATATCCTACTCGATATAATTTAAACCAAAATTTACCAATTCCCCTAGTTCACAAAACAATTTCTCAAAGATCATCCACATTCAGACTTTAAAAAATTGTAACTATTCTTCCTGAAAATATAAAAAATAAAAATATAAACAAAAAAAATATATTGATTGATGGTTAAATAACTTAACTGATGATTAGTTGTCTTTAATCTTTAAGTAGTAGTTTTACTGTAGTTAATTATTTTCACATTCTTTATATTTCAAATTGTTAAATACAATCTGTATCCATCAAAAACTATTTTTTTTTGTATTTCATGCAGCATTCAATTTTTTGTTCTCAAATTAATTTATATCAGATGACAAGTTTTATTACATAATTAACCGCAGCTATAGAAAATAATTTGTCTAGTAGCACTCACACACAAGCTTTGCTTATGTGAGTGTGATGTCTTCCATTATATAAAAAGTATTTATGTAAAGTGCTGTAATCGGTATATGGAAATAAATAAATAAATAAATAAAACCGATTCTGAACTCTACTGACAAACTTCGGCAGGTGATTCCTCGTGATAAATGAGGTAAAGATGTGCACTTAAAGTCTATTTGGAAGGGATTTATAGTTAATGTCTTTGGTTGTATGATAATCGAATAAAAAAAAATAATGGTAATTTGTAACTGCATTATGAAGAGGTCTATGCAACAGATGTAATTTTCCACGTTTGACGAGCGGAGACAGTGAAACGATAAGGTTCAACTTTTCACACTGGACGGTACCAGCATCGCTTTTATTCGCAGTGCGGCTAGTCTAGCTTGCACTGTTTTCGTACTACTGTACTCTTGTTCCCATAGAACTTAAAGCGGCGACACTGTAATTTTATTTGTGGAAAGTTTGTAGTAAAGTTCAACGCATGCTTCCAACGTTGTGTTTTACGAATCAGGATGGTATTTTTCCACTTACAGCTTTCTAAAAAAAAAAAAAAAAAAAAAAAAAAAAATGTTGCCATTTAGAGGGGCTCCAAAACATGTTTATATTAAGCATGTTGCATTTTTAAAATGACAGATGCCTAGTTTTAACCGTGTGTTCTTTTCGTGTGTAAACATATTGTGAATAAGTTTAGCTGTTTCACGTAGACAAGAATAGGCGCGGCACGCCGTACTACCGTTCATGCGTCAGGTGCATAAACCTCTTAAACGACGACAAACCACAAAAACATAGGCTTCAGTATGAACCCCGTCCCCCTCATGCGTTAAAATTATAGGGTTGTAGTCAGAATTTCTGCGCTTTGTTTGTTGTTTCCGGAATATGCAATAAACAGTTAATTACAAACAACACCTTTGAGTTACTACGCTAAATGCACACGTTTCCGAGAAGTTAACTAACCATGTTCGAACAATACAATTTAAATTGTTGGTACGTAGTGAACAAATGCGCCGGTTAGTGCATGGTGATGATGTAACGTATTGTAATACTTACCTACATCACCGAACTATTGTTAAAATGCAAATAGGGCTCGTAGTGGTCACATTAATTGCCATCGTGTCCAATGAAACGCGTCTTTGGCGTGGTCGACCGACGGACACTTTAAAAGGTCGATACACCCCTCCGGAATAGACTTAGCATAAAAGTCGGGTTTAGCATACAAGTCGTGTTTATCTTTAGTCTATTTTTCATGAAGAATCACCTGCCGTAGTTGGTAGAGTTCAGTGACACCCTCAATACTAATGTCAGTGGTTCGAAGTACCTAAATTTCCAGTTAATTCCTTAAAATGTTGGATTTACCTTATATATATATATATATATATATATATATATATATATATATATATATATATATATATTTTTTTTTTTTTTTCAGATACGTCAGCTTGTTAGGTTCTCGCATCACTTGTGCAGAATTTCTTTATTCCTGGTTCGAGACTTTAGTAAGCTTTTTTTTGAAAATATGACAAAAACAAGCATACATTTTTAACTTTTCTTGCACTACGAACATGGACAAGTAAACGTTATTATAGTATATTTTCAGGGTTGCTACAGGTCTGGAAAACAGGGAAAACCTGGAAGAGTGAGGGAATTTCGAAGTGGTCAGGGAAAACCTGGAAAAGTCAGGGAAATTGCTTCTGGTGACTGGAAATTCGAAATTGTAGAACAAACTTTAGGCTTAGCAATAGAAGTTTGCAGGCTTTTGCGGTCGTTGTCTAGCTGACTAGTTTGACTTCTGGCCTGCAGGCTTAGTAATTTATTTTTTAACAATTACACAACGATTCACCGTATGAAAATTTTGTCTTAGCAATTCATTTTAAAAATAGTTCCAGTTAATTATAACTTATTACAGTTCTGTGGATTGTGGTAACTGAGTGTGTTGAACACAAGTAACTGTCTGTAGTAAAATTATAAATAGTTTTTAAAAACAGTCATGCAAATGTGATTTATTTGAACATTTTAAGTTAAATTATCGTGATTTTTAATTCCAAGAAAATGACGGGAAATTCATAATTTTTGTCTGGAAAACCTGGAAAAGTCAGGAAATTCTGTAGCGACCCTGATTTTGAATAGCATAAAATTTAAGATTCTTTTTCGCCTGTTATGGAAAGAAAATAACTGTAAATAGTTTGGTACAACAGTTTGCACATAATCGCAAGATCCAGTATTTATCTAGACATACATTATCAGTAATTCTTCTGACTCATCAGTAATGATACGAAAATGAATAATTCAGGAGGTATTGTAAACTACCCAATGCGAAGGCCTCGTCGCATTCAATCTTTCATTTAATAGGACGTTTGTGCAAACTTACAAGTGTATATACATATGTTCGTAAATAACTGTTTTGGTGACATAGTTTCTTTCCAGGAATGATAAAAAAATTTGTTATACCTAGACGTCACTTTTCACTTTAGCCCTATTCTATTTCATTAGAAAGAAAGTGAAAATGACTAAAAATGGAATTTCTAAAGGGTAGTGGCGGTTAATCTCGTGAATGCAAAGCAGAAAAAATACATCCTTGCGTCCAGTTCATTCTTTTAGCTTTTGACAAAATCAGTAATAGTTAACTATTACAGCTATAATTTGCGTGCTATTGGACAACTCCGCAATCAACCGCGAACTCTTCTAAGGCCGACTCTTACAAGTTCATCTCTTGCCTCATCGCCCCTATGTGCGAGATTCTCAACTGGCGTCTGTCTTCCCCTCGAGAACTTCTCTGACGAACCCCGGTCTCATGACTGAGAAAACTTACCTAACCCCAGCAGTTACATCCCACAATTTTCGTCTACAATTTTTCCCTTGCTTACTATCGAAAATCAAGGCTCGGCAATCCGTAGATTATATTTTTGTAAACCTTCTTTTATTACATTTGAACATAGCCACAGACGTTATTATTTTTTGAAGCTCTGACGGTAGACAGGAAAAAAAAAAGTTTTTACCTTCCGGCCGCCAGTGCTCCAAAAATAAAGTTTGTATGTGATAATGTAAGAAGGCGTACAAAAGTATCATCTGCGGATTGTCGAGCCTTGATATTAGATAATTAGTGAGAAAACAAATTTTCACGAAAATTGTGAAATTCCATTGCTTTGACACTCCATTCTCCCGCCCGGCCGCCCTTCGGTGTGCAGACTTCAGCAGTTACCAGAAGACTCGAAAACTGATCCATCGCACATGAGTGATGCAGGGGCGTCATTTAGGGGGGTGGCAAAGGGGGCAAATGCCTCCCCTGGAATTAGAAGGGTAAGCGTATACATTTTATTTTGTATTTTGTTATTTATATAATGCTAACGTAAGTACATAAAACTGAAGTTTTATTATTAAAGTTTCTGATTTATACATAATTAATTAATAAAAAAAGATGCAACAAGGTCGTTGTGGCCGAAAAAAAATCTCGCCACCACTCTCCAGATAAAATCCTGAAATGACACCCCTGGAGTGACGTCTGCTTAGGGACAGCATTTGAAAACTGTTAGAAGCGTGTATTTTCATTTCAAGTTCACCACTTCTCATAACCGCTTATTTCCTAGCGGCCGAACATTTTTTTGTAGTCCTTTTTAGGTATGAAAATCTTGACGCAGTGTCTTTTAAAAGGTACAGGTGTGTGCAATACACCTCATCTTTAATACACGTCATAAAATGATAGGGTCACCACTGAAACACTCATAGCAGGCGCGTTGTCGGCAAGAAACGTTCATTGCCCTGCGCCTAGAGGACGAGAGACTTGATGCCTTAGCTGTCTCGTCCTTACCAGTTCCTCACCTCTGTGCCTCGAACGCGCAAAATACATTTACACAGACGGTCACGTTAATATAACCGACCGCCTATAACTCCACACACACACACACCGTGCTCGGAATGACCACGACCCCGCAAGCCTATACCTGGGTCCGTTGACCCCGTGACCCCGCGATTATAACGGGAAGCGCGTGGACATGGGGAATACGAGCTTGATCTGACATTCAAGCACTGCCAGGCCCACTCGCTGATCTGGAAATACAGACACGGTATGTGCGGGTATCGCGTACACGGTAAATACCACCCACCTCACTTGTACACGCCATGCTCACTACACAGATTATCAGCCTTCATTTTTTTCTTTGTTTTCATTATAGGTTGAGGCATGAAAAATTCGCATTATTATTTGGGGACAGATGAGGTTTTTTTGCAGTGTATATTGTTTGGTAAAATTTTACAATTACGTATGGGCGATAATATTTACTATTTTGTGATTTTGTGAAACATGTAAGACATTTTTGGTTCTAAAATGAGACCGACATATCCATTTCACCACTTGTACTATAAGGTTTGTCTTGCATTGTGCAAATAATTTTAAAATATTAAATACTATTGCCCGAAAGTAGTTTTCCAATTTTGTCAAACTTATATAAAACAAGAGTATACATCCTTAAACACAATTTGTGATGTCATATAGGCGTATTGTATTACGTACCATTGGTTACTTTACTAGGGAAATTTTATTTGTTGGTCAAAAGTATACCTCTCTGCAAGCTGCGACATGTGCTAATGGAAGACGCCGTGGAAGCGAATGAAAGCTTGCAGTCTAGTATACTGTTAGAGAAAAAAAAAAAAAAACTAAAAATTCTCCGTCTCTACAGTACATGGCTTGATGGTAACAGCGAACATTTACTGCGTAGCGTGTTAAACAGGCTCCACTCGATGCAAAATGTTGTTCAGTGCGAAATCTCTCATATTTATTGCGAGAATACATCAATTTCGTTTGAAACGACGTCACACAAGTCTGCACCACAGTTTCTTTCTTGCTTGCAGAATTAATTTGTTGAACTTGATATAAAATATGTAGTATGACTTATACGTACACTTCTCATAATCAATCCCGCAAAACTATAGTTGTATTTATTTTGATAACTTTAGTCGAGTGCACAATAGGTGGGAGAAAAAAAGGAACTGCCTGACTTTCTCTTCACACACCTCAGATTATGACTATAGTTTTATCTCTATTTAGGCCTTTCTGAGGATTTCTGTTTGAGGGAGGGGGAGTCCAAAATTTGAGAATGTTACAAAGTAACACTACCGATTCCTTCTCCTCCTGATAGAATTTTTATTTTAAGTTGTAACTGGTGCTATTTAAGCAATCTCCGTAAGGTAAGTGAGGTTCTAGACCCTATGTACATCTCCTTCCCGGCTAAGCTCCTGCTGTATGGTTAGGGTCACATGACAAACATAGAATGATCATCAATAAGTTCACTAGTTCCATGCAACTTGCAGCGCCTTGCTCCAAAAAATAAAGAGTATATTCTGTATTCTCATTTCACACTAGATCGTGCGCAATAATTTCTTGCGCAAGGTTGGAATCTTGCACAAACCCATTTCGCTCCGTGTGAAATCTACCAGCTGTACAGGTACACAAAGAGTATCCAAAACCTCAAATTATGATTACTATTACCGTTAAGAAAATTATAACAAAAGCATGTGCAGTAACATTGATTATACTGTATGCATCATGTGCTGTTACAGGGGCCGCGGCGGCCAAATGGTCAGACCACCCTTCCAAGTAGATCCGGGTTCGAGTCCCGACGGGGTAGGTCCCCGGATTTTCTCATGTGGGAATGGTGTCGGACGATGTCGTTGGGGGGTTTCTCGGGGATCTCCCGTTTTCCCCGCCCCTCTCATTCCGGCATTTTTCCACCGAAGGGCCTCACTTCATATGATCCTTCGGGGTACGTAGATTGCCTACGGGGCTTGTTCCCGAGTTTTTTTCAGACTGGTGCCAATAACTCAAATATTTTTTAACCAGAAGTTTTGAAAAAAAAAAAAAATTGAGTCAATGTGCAAACACACGATGCACAATACTGTGGACGCGTTTTTTTTAATGTACCATTCGCCAGCAAAAAAAATATTTCCTTCATTTTTGCCTATTTTCACGACGAAAAACGTGGTATTTTGGGTAATGAAATCTAAAAAACCGTTCAGTATAATTCTACAAAAAAATTCAGCTACAAATTATAACATATAAGTGTCAAAACTGTGCAGCGAAATTTTAATATGAGTGTTCGGTAGCAATAAAAAAATTATTTTCGGAATCACTGCAAAACTCCGTAACAAGGCCTTCATAAAATCTGCATTCGAGGTACGATACGTTGGCCCTCGGGGTACACTCGTACAATATTTATATGCTGTAATTAAGTATAGGCTGTTAACTATAAACTGAGCACTCAGCAGAACTTGTAATTAGTTAAAAATATGTTTAATTGGGCTAACGTAGGTTAACTTTTTAGTGCGTTGAAACTGGTTTTTCGGTTACATTGATGTTTTCAGATTAAAATTAGTAAGGGTAACTGCAAAACAGCAGTGCACACTTTGTCGTGAACTGCCTATAGTACTTTCGACGTTCTTCTAACATCTACACAAGCTTCGTAGATAACAGATTAACCTAAGTTGAATCATCTTGCAAATAATTTATGGTCTTCTAAGTTGTGTCTAAGTTTATAGTTCGTTGGAGTGGATTGCCTGCAATTTACTTTGCATATAGTTGTTTCCTTAGTGAAATCATTGAATATATATATATATATATATATATATATATATATATATATATATATATATATATATATATATATATATATATATAT
>PNEQ01027716.1:0-26492 GCA_003012365.1 Medauroidea extradentata | reverse complement strand
TCAAAAATCTTCTCTGCAATACAAACGCGAAAATCCAGCACAACTGCAACACTGCGCCATCACCACTCGACTAGAAGGAAGTTACGCTTGTCACCGCACAACAGCGCCACCTCACGAACCTGCGTGTGCTCTTCTACAGCCAGATGTTGACGTGCGTACCATTACCCGCTGCGTACAGTTACCCCACCTTCCCCTATATACATACATACACACATATATACATACAAATATACATACACCAACGCACACACACACACACACACACACACACCTCTTCAAGCAACTATCAATAATAATTCCCTTAAAGCACAGTATCTGTGAAGTCCTCATCACATCAAATATTAAAATATTTTATCTTAAAAGCGAAAGTGTATCACCATAGTGTGACAATTCTGATCGAAATGTTTCAGTGATATAACAAACTGTATTCTACTAGGGTAGATATAACGGGTTAGGCCCCAACACCAGACCTCACTTGTTTCTATTTCGTGGTGTTCCAATACTGATCTAGGCTAACACTGGAACTGTTCCTTATTACAGAACATGGCCGATTCCCTACCACCTTCTGGTCAGTTTGAGGCATTGGTTCCGTCTTTAATGGCAAAGATCAACGAGACTATGAGGTATTCCAACTTATCTAATGCTTCTTGCTCGGATTTTTCCAGCCGTAACTTCGAGGGAAACTAAGGCAGTGCTGCACCAAGAAGGTAGAATAAAATGTCGTTTCGTCACAAGGAGCCAAGTGCTAAACTAGCCTGTAAGATTCCGGTCGATCCGTATTTACTATGGGACTTCAAGTAGTGACTATTTGATTTTAATGGTGGAAAGTCTGTAGCAAGTTGTATCTTGAGTTTCACGTATGTCCGGTCAGTAATCTGAAGGAATGAAGTGAAGAGATTATAGCCAGCACTCAATATATAGGTCTTCGGCGCTGGTGAGGGGTGATATGATGTATGGAGCAGCGTCGGAATGTAGGGGTTGAAGAAATGGGAGATTACCGAGATAACCCACCGACTGGAGGAATCGTCCGGCAAGATCCCCATTTGCGAAATCCAGGGAGCGACACCGCCGGAAACGAACCTGGATCGCCTTGTTGGAAGTTGAGTGCTGTAGCCACTGCGCGCCAACTGCGGCCCCGTCCGACCAGTACGTTTTGAAGTAAGGCAGTCTGAAAGTGCTGTTTTGAGCTACGTTGGAGGTCTTAGAAACTGGGTTTCAAGCTAACAGAAGTCTTAAATATTGCATTCCGTCCTTGTCGGAAGAGTGTTTTCTTTTAGTACATTGCCGGGAATAACTTCGTAAAAACGTATTTACGAACACACTGCAACAAGTTAGAAGCGCGTGTCAGCCAACGCAATTAATTGTTCGTCTACCCTGGTTCAACAAGGTGTACAGAACACAGTTTCAGCAGACAGAATTAAAAAAAAATATTCAGCTAACGTGACTGTTGTTTCCTTTGGAACAGCGTTTTCGAACGTATATTATATATTACGTGTATACCCATTTCTGTACCTTAACTTATTTTTAAAGCTTATATCTCGGCGCCGAAAGTGACAAAAATATGTGGCTTTCGGTTAAATATCGTAGTGCAGAATATTTAAAAAAAAAAAGCGTTGTTTAGGCATGTAAAACACACACTTGTATCCAACATTACGACAAAATATGTATATGTTAGCCACTGAATGTCTCTCTGAGGCGAGAAATCGGTCAGATGAAGGCACGTCAGTTGAGTGGTTTGCGCCTAGAGGTACTGTTCAGGCGAGATATTTGTACTGGTGATTGTATGAAGGTGGAGCCTGGATGTCGCGTGGTCGAGGTTTGCAAGTGTGGCAGCAGTAAGGACGAGACAACACGCGCATCTCGCCTCATCCTAGCCTCTAGGCTCACACCACTGAACCTGCTTGCAGTTTTCTCCCAGGCAACTCACTTATATGAGTCGTTCCGTCTTGACCCTATCATTTAATCACGTAGACTTCATTTTAAAGTTAGAGGTGCAGGCCTACTGTACATGCCCATACATATTAAAATATTCTGCGCAAGTATTTTCATGAAAAGGACCGCTAAACACCCATTTTCGCCATGCGACTGCGGAAAAAAAGAGTGTGTGGTAGATAAATAAACGCTGAAAACATCCGATGACATTCCGAGATAATGGTATTTACCAACTTTATGAGTAAATATTTATCCAGAATTACTAATTCATTAAGCGTGATCTCTTGCGCCGCAGTTAAATGCACGAGGTTCCGGCGTCAGAGATTGTGCCTCAGAAGTTTGTAATGCTGGAAACAATTTTATTGAAAACGTTGGCTAAAGCTATTGTCAAGGATTGCTAATGTTTAAATTTCGGAAGTTGGCTTCAAGAAACCTACAGTTATAGATGAATGATTTTAGCGTTGAATCATGTGCCACGCCCTCTTAAGTTTTTCATGGAGGACCCGTACTGGGTATACACATGTAACGTTCTTGAAATTATGTTCATAACCAGACGTAACTTAAACAAGCTGAGCAATTTTCAAACAATCTTGTAACGTCCGAAGATGTACATGCTACTCTGCAACCTGTGCAGACCAGCTCACTCTCTCGCAGTTCTAGGCTTCCCGCGCAGCATACGTACACCCAGATAACAGCCTTAATGTAGTCAAGGTCTTCAGCACAGGCGAGGTTGATGTGCGATAGAACCCAAGAGGGAATAAACCCGGAGACAGCTGAGAAAACCCACCGGCCGATTGTAACGTTCAGTACGTTCCCAACTTAAAAAAAAAACTGGATACAAGCTAATTGGTAATCGAACCTAAATCACCTTTTGGGAGACGAGTTGTCAGACGTAGATAAACTACAAAATATGGTAGAGTACCCCTTACTTATAAATAGAATATTCTGCCTTCTCCCTTCACAGTTTTGCATAAAATGCTGATCACAAAGTCCCAGCAGTATTTATTTTATCGCATCCAAACTCACAGTTCATTTCACACGAAGAGCATTCGTTCTCAGCACAACAAAAAACTGTCCGTACCAAGTCCAAAAATATATCAGAATAAATTATAGTTAATACTGCCCATTACTAGAAGAACTTGGGGAATATTATGTAAAATATAAGAAGGTTTAGATATTTTAGTGCATGCGTTAGTAAAACGTCTTATAGGAAAACATAATGCAATGGAATAGGATGAGTTACACACAACTGAGGGGATTCTTAGGTGTACTATATTTATCCCTTTACCTGTAATTATTTTATTGATAGTTGCACATACTGTTTTTTTTTTTGTATCATGTACCGTAATTGTAACTCACTTTATTTTATGTATGGCTCTTTCTGCTTATTTAAATTATTTGCTTTTTTATGTAACAGCAACTAGCCTGTACTAATTATACAGTTTATGTAGTTTTTTATTAAAATTTTACTTCGTAACATAATAACGTAATAGTGGTTCAATGTAAGAAAAATATTCGCCACTTAAATTAAGACGATAGTAAAATAGAAATAAAAATATATATACATAAAAGAGCACACTGACTGTATGACTGACTGTATGACTGACTGACTGACATATCAAACTACAGCCCAAACCGCTGGACCTAGAAATGTGAAATGTAGGTGAGCATAAAGAAGGGATTTTTCGAAATTCAGCCTTTAAGGGGGTGAAAAGACCTGAAATGTGTTTTAGATGATTATCGATATTTACGAACCCTTTGAGATGCAGAGTTGCTTCTCATTTCAAAATAATGCTGATGTGGATACCCAAAAAGTAGTTTTTCGATTTTTTTTAATTAGACTCTCAAAGAGCAAAAAGAAGGAAATGTATTTTCTAATAATTGTCTATACAGCTCGAACCAATGTGTCTATCATCGTGATTTTTAATTCACTTAGATGCGTATACAAATATATAACATAGGACTTGAAGGCGCTTCGAAAGTCTGTAATTAAGGCGGTGGAAAGACGCGAAATGTGTTTTAGATTATTTTTTCATAACTATCGAAACAGTCGATAGTATCGAAGTGCTGTTTGCTTCAGAAGGATGTACTGAAAATAAATTTCAGGATATTTTAAAAATTCTAATCCAAAAATGTAAAAATATTTTATATATGTTTTTGATTCGTGATCGACATGAATCGAGCTCACTGAATTTTCAGTTATTGAAGCAATTTTTGCTTAAGATCAATGCTTAATTATTTGACATCTAAGCGAGTGAATAGTTATGAAACGAGATGGAAGGTGTTTTCAATTAACCGTCTATATATTTCAAAATCTAAGGTTTCCACTAAAATTTGACGCCCATACAATAGCCTTAACTGTTTTTTTTTATTTGGAATGTGTTTCAGATAATTCTATGAGTACTATCGAACCCATCGAGATAGTAGAGTTCATTTTTGTTTTATAATGATGAATACGTAACTACTAGTAAACAGATTTTCAGAACTTTTCTAAATCTGATCTCTTAGAGCTGTGAAGGAATGAAAAATGTTGTTAAATGAATAGTCCATGACACTTTGACTCAATGGGTTGTCGTCGTGATTTTCACCTCAGTTGGACACTTATACAAATTTTCGTCACGTGATAGTAAGATTTTGCAAGGTTCAGTCACTAAAAAGGTGAAAAAGCGCAAAATTTGTTGGCATTCCCTACATGTTATCTGCCCAACCAGTTGAATTATTAACATTTTTTTTTTGCTTAAGAATGATGCTTACGTAAATACAAAAAGGAATTTGCTTTGTTTTAATTATGAGAAAATAACTCTTAATACCAGATTGGCTGGGGGAGGGGGGGTTGTAGTGTAGCTCTCAAAGCAGACGATTCCCAAAAAGCAAGTACAGCCTTACAGAAGTAATTTATGGGGAAGTTAACATTCTGCAGTTACACCGTTACATATGGCTGTGCGATCTCTATGTGCCCAGTGACAGAATATTTTAATTATTTTTAATTAACTTTAGACGGTAGGTATTGAGGGCAGAGACATTAATAATCGTGCTAGATGTAAACTAGTCTTCATATCACGTGTATTACTTATACTATCAAAATACTCCCACATATTCAAGGTATGTTTTGTTATGGCTGTAAATAAGGCCCGGGACCGTTGTTTAGATTGGCAGGGATAGACTAAGAACAGTTTCTCGCATGGCAGCTACAGCTACATAGGCAGCTGCAGAGAAAGCTCCACCTGCAGCTTGGTTATACTAACACTTGATGGCCGAGCTACTAATCTGGCGAACAAAGAGGTCCTTCAATTGAAGTAAATACTCGCTGTTACGAGTAATATACGCGGGAAATGCCGCGAGCGCACTTCTAGACTACAGTATACCTTTCAATTTGTTTTTGTTTGTTCGTCTTCTGCGCGAATACATACGAATCATCTGACTGCGATGACATTTCTGCAAAAATTTGGTCGGAGGAAGGCGTAACGAGGTAGATGGACATAACAAGATACCCTAAAAATTTAGTGAGCAAATAAACTCTTGTGAGTTGTTTGAAAGTGTTTTTAAGCAGGGGTCAAAGCGGTGTAGAGGGGTAGAATGGGACGCCCGACAAACTAAGTAAAAAAAACTATAAAGCATTGATGAGTTATGCTTATATCCGCAAAGTTTTAAGCTGAAAATAACTAACATTTGGAGAAAAGAAAAATGGAGTCAAAATAAGGTGTACGAGTAGAACGTAGTGCACAAAAGATTTTATTTTAATAAATATTTTGTTTTGTTTGTTACCGAAACAAATTACAGTCCTGGGGAGATGGGAGGCAAAACGTGGTACAGCGACAGAACAGGATACCAAAAAATTGGCCATTTCCTTTCAATTTTACTAACTTCAGGGGTTAAAATAGCATAAGGCGAGGAGTTAAACACAATAATGTATTATATTGCAGCCTCAAAAATTAACTTTTGGAAATATGTGTGTGTGTGTGTGCACAAGTTTTCCAGAAACTAACACATAATTGGTACAGTCCGCAAATCCTGGGCTAAAATTGGAGACGGTTTATGATAAGCAAGACAAAACCTCTGAAGACAAGCGTGTAACTGTAACTATATTTCCACACTTGAGAATGCCAGCGGGAATTGGAAAACGCATTACAAAAACCTAGGAAATACTTTAATAATGTAAATATATACGGCTGTCGAACTATAGGTTATTATGTACTGGCCAAGAACTTTTCACTTTGATTTTCTTCTTAATATTTGTCGCGAAGCAGACGAACTAATGTTGGCAATAACTTAGCATCACATCTGTCCAGCTAATGTGATTCCAACGTAACAAGAATCAAGCCAGCCACAGTTGGCTGGTAAATGTGGGTACGTCTGTGGCGTGTTGAGTCCACAGAATACCATACTTCTCCACTGCATATCCAGCGTGAAAACATCGCGCCACCTCCCCACAACCCCGCCCCTATACCTGTGGTGCGCATGGAATTTCTGTTCAAAGGGAGTGGAAAAGAGACAAGCTCAGGAATGCGTGGAAGCTGTGTTCTCGTCCATGTATTGCACTTTACTGGCGTTTAAATTTGTTCGAATATATTTAGCAGTTGAAGTGGAGGACAGAGTGCTTAACACAATTACTTGAGCGATGATGTGGAATGTTATTAAGTTAGTATGATGCTACGGTGGAATTCTAGAGCACGTTTAATGGGAAATTTCCTTATGTAGTAGTAATAATAATAGTAATATTCAAACTTAATTCCTTAAGATTGTTACATAAACCTGCCATTTTTCGCATATGCAGCATGTCTAGAAATGACTGAATAATATACGCATACGCGAATCCTTGGCTGAATTAAAGATTAAAATGTTAGTGGCAAAATGTTGTTCGACGTTCCGTTAGTGAATAATGTGGCAACATAGTACTGTAGTTAGTCCCCTCTTGCGCTCCATAGATATTTTACTTATCTTACTATTAATGTTCCGACCATTATATAATGGGCTCAGGTTCAAACACCGTGCAGTAAAACATGATTCTACGTTTACTCGACGTAGCATAAGTACATAAAATAACACCTCGCCATGGAGCGCAAGGGAAGACTTTCTGCGCGCTGTGTTGTCACATTTGCCGCAAACACTATCGTCTCTAATTTAGTTTAGAATTCACTCGGTGTGTTCATTAAACGGCTGTTCCTGGACATCCTGTATAGCGACTGCAAAGCAAAGAACCTGGTGCAGCTGCACGTTGATCACTGAACCCTGGGAGGCAGTTGCACAATTTCCTCACTTACCGGGAATCAAACACTGGAACCTCGGCCCACCAGTCAGGAGTTCTAACTGCTGAGTAAACATCATTACATTGAGCGTTTATGAATGCCAGTCAGAAGTATAGAAAGTACAAAAGCAATGAGCCTCATGTAAGCCACAACTTTATCTTACTGCTTCTATGCTGAATGATTTATTGCATATTTGTGATGCGATATGATTTGGTGGAGAGTTGAGAGATGCGGGCAGTTCTTAAGGCGTCTGCCTGGCTGAAAGTATTTTGTTCGTTCGTGTCTAAGAAGTGCGGAGAGCTAAGGGTGACATAGTGCGCGCATATTCAGTGCTGTTTCTATCATTTTATTACGTAATATTTTAGATAAAATTGTGTTGTACCTGACTGTATATTTTTTACATCTCCGTCCAAAATTATAATACCTTAAAAGGACTGCAAAATCAACCGTTTTCCGATACAATAAAATAAGCTCTACAGTTAATTGAGGACGCGTGCAACTTTTTTAAACTGTTATCCCTTGGCAGAAAACTCTGACGTTCTTTGTGTCGGCCGAATCTTTGTGCACCGCTCACAAGGATTGTGTAGGCCTTAACACCGATGTCTTGAAAGCTATTGTGAATAACATAAAGTGTGTATTTAACAACGGCGGAATGCTAGGAGCACCACAGTAAAACCCACTGGTCAACGGAATGTCCGCTACGTTTTCCATACGCGAAAATCAGGTGTTATAAGGTATCAAACCCGAATGACTTGGTGGCAGGCGAATAGTTTGACAATCACATCGCTGCGTGATGTGATTGAGTAAAATGTTGAGCCCGCATTAGTCAATTATATGGACCTATAACCTACTGTTGTAGGGCGTGGAGGCTCTGTGCGAGCCATGTCCTCGATATTACCTGTCACAATAAACACAATACATGCCAGCACTGCGTCGCCTTCACCCTACAGCACACGTAGAGGAACTTCCCTAAACTTCCTTCATGTTACGAGATTGTGCTGATCCCGTGAACAGTTAGCACCCTGTTGCTTCCGTACATATGCTCTAATATCCATCGAAACGATAAAAGCCATTAGGCGAGGATTACGTTTCACTTTATCACGTCACACTTTCCCTACCACATAAGTAGGAAACACCTTGACAAACACATTTGAACGGGACCTATAACGTTCAAATCACTTTATACTTACGTTCACTTTCACGTAACGGAAAGCTTGTCTATGCTAAGTTTATGTTGACACTTGGAAGGAAAGCACGTGACCTTTCTACCAATCCATTTTAGGAAGAATTCAGTTCTTCATTGTGTCGTGTTATTTTTACATTTATTTACGGCCGACATTTTTCATTGCGTGCTTACGGCTTGTGTGAAGGATCGCAATATGGTACCACAGTAAATCACGTCTTACGCACACGTGAATACGATAAAGTGATAAGTGAACGTGATATATCAAAATCCCGACCTTAAGGGGTATGGAAATGTACGATGTCGAGCGGACGACTGTAATACAGAATCGTCAATAAAATCTTAACTACTCATCAAAATTCGAAGAAATTTTTATTGCCGTGTATATATTTTATCAGTGGTAATATGCTTTACTTCCGAGAAAAAAAATTAATAACAGTTTGTTAGAAAAATAATTGCTTGAAAGCTGAAAATCTACCAAAAATGTAAAACAGTCATTTTTATAATTTTGAATCATGCCTAGGCCTCTATAATAATTTTAATATCCGATAATCTCTGCGCGAGAGTTTTACGGGTGTCTGCCTGCCTAGTCGAGCGCCTTGAGCTCAGAGACACATGAGACAAATAGTAATCGAGTAAAATTCGACCTCGTTGCCCACAAGCACACAGGCCCTGATTACTCTTGTGTTGCGATCACACACAATTGAGAGTGATGATGTTATGTGATTACAATGAACTTTAGCTAACATGTCGAATTGTGACCCTATCCTCATAATTTTTTCAACTTTCTCTCGGGAAATGTTCAAAAACTGATTCGAATTAAATATATTCAACAGATTTTGTAATTTTTTTATTCATTGGCTTATATTTAAAAATGTGAACAAATATTGAGCATACATTGTACGTATGAGATGAAAAATTATAGTATGTATATTGTTTAGTTTTTTAGAACGGTTTACAAACACTTATGCTCATTTGAGGATTTGACCGAGTTAGAAGTGAAGTGAATAGATTTTAGTTTCAGCGTGAACGTTTAAATTTATTTATGTTAATTGGTTTTAGCGGATAACTAAAAACGTGCAAATTGTGACTTTGAAGTGGCATTGTAGGAAAACTGGTTGAGCTAAATTTGTTTTGTAAAGAAGAGAATGTACTCCCAAACAACGAGTACAAAACTGACATTATTTCTTGCAAATATAAAATTATGATTGTTCACCTCTTGGATATCCCTAACATTGATGTCTTTAGCCCTGGTGAAATGTGACATTATAAGATCATGAAACAGCGCCTGAATGAATGAATTGTGGGTGAGGGGTGACGGGAGATACCCGAGAAAACCCACCGACAAGCGGCGTCGTCCACTGTTCCCACATTCTAAAATCCGGGGACCGGACCCGCCAGGGAGGGGAGGTGAGAGGCCTGACCCATCGACCACTGCGGCCTCTTCTCCGAGTTAAGAATACTTTATTCAGAACACATGGCCTTCGACACGAGTCGCACAGATAAACCCAGCAAACAGGTTTTGTACTGTTTATAAAATAATTTTTAGAAACTGGTTTACACTGTTTTTTTTACACTATGGATGTAATATGTTTTATGAATTGTAAGGAATTTTTTTTTTTGAAACACACAAATTGTATGAACACTGTAAGTCGAGACGAAGAATTTAAATTTTCGAAGTGATTGATCAAAAGTGTGTAAACAGAAAATGCGTTTTCAATTTGACTGCAAAGAGAACAAAGTGTCATTAAATTGAACAATGATCACCCCGATCGTGTTACGAAACAAATTTCACTGTGTAAAACTGTTCAGAATTAGAAAAACATATTACCTCTTTATAGTCAGCACAAAAATTGACGCACTCAATCCAGAGTCATCTTGTATTTCTAACTACTATAGGCAACATTCTGCCGATCTTGTACAGTAGAACACAATGTCAGTTTCAATAAATTACATGTAACAGGAAAAAGTTCACCTAGTTTATTTTAACTGTTACAGAAATGTTCTTGATAACGTGTATCCAAAAACATAGTTTAGTAGAAGTAGACATATATATCAGATTGTAATGAAATGTCTCGAAGAACAACTAGAATAACGGCTTTCGGTAACATGTTTTTGCAATCGCAGCATAATTACGCGTACAAGTAACAAGATGTAGGTTGGATATGTAATTGAAGGGGTTGGTGCAACAATCAGTCAAGTACAGTTTGTGAAATTTTTCAGGAGAAGCGAAAAATGTTTTGCGGTCGATCATATTAATATATAGTTATGCGTTTAACATTGTTGGAAAGGAAGTGCATAAAACAAAGGATTGGCATAATAATTATATATTTGATATTAAATGTAATGTTAAACAATCATATGAATAATACAAAAAGTGGGCATATATCTGTATGTTGCAGTGAACAAACTATATGTCCCTTTATAAATGTATATGCTTTTGGAAAAGTAGTTTATAATATGTAATTGTAAGTTAACCACCTGATTACATAGTTATCAATTATTTGCAGCCATTCTTGCTTATACTAGCTTACACCACTTACTTCTTCAAGCAGGTTACAAAACAATGGTGAAAGCCGCACGACACATGTTATTTCAAGCAATATACATTGAATGTCGTGCTATACTACTGTTTGTCATTGTTTATACCAGTGTTATCAAACAAAGATTCACTTACAATCACTGTATGTCCATATAACTGAGAAACTGTAACCCCTGTTCACTCATCGTCACACACTCTTCCATCTCCTCTCTTCTTGTACGCGTAGATATTGAAATATACTGGAGGAACATATTTCTGAGCAAGCTTCATGTCATCATCGTACTTCAGAGGATTTAGTGGAAGACTTGTACCATATGCTTGTGATGCTTGAAGTGCATCATCTCCTAGAGGAACTTTCAAAAGTTTGAATTTCTCCATTTCACTTTCGACAAAAGCATGGCTTTCATTGACAAGAACTTCATCTGGATATATTTCATCGTAGATAAATACCTCGTTTTTTATATTGAGAATGGCCTCCTTTTGTAAGCTGCACATTTATTAAAATATGGCTCAAAGGACTTTTTCAGATTCAGCACTTTGTTCTGTAGACACGATGGCCATGAAAGTCTTTCCCACACCCCTCATCCACGCGCACATGCTCTCTTACGCACTTCTCTTCCATTTGTCATGATTTCTTTGTCTCTTCTTGCCTTTCACGATGTTACCAACACCGGAATCACTATAGTAAACGTCCAATTTAAGAACCACAATAATAACCAATACACCAAAACGAGTATACGAGAATAGGATTTCCTATATGACAGTGCACATGTGCACACTCTGGTGGGATTTAACTATTACTAAGTAGCGTTGGTTTCTAAGAGTCTGGTGACATTACATGACGCCTACTGTAACATTAGTAACTGAAACTAACTAGCAAGTGGTTCCCAAAGGAATTAGGAGATTGGTCTGTCTGTAGTTGCCAGTTAATGCAAAAACATATGTATTCGGCGCAGCAAAAAGTCATGTTAAATACATGTCTGTTTGTTGCTCCAATGTGATATTCGGTGCAACAAACTGTTATCGTTAATAAAGCTATAGTTCCCCTTGGAACCACGAAACACGACTTTATGTTGCGTCAACGAGTGCAGCTTGACCATGCGATGCAACAAACACACAAAAATGTATTTATGGAAAAAGTCACTTGGCAGTTTGTTGCACCAAGCCCTTCAATTGAAGTAGAGAGGTGTTACTTGAAGAGTTGGAGACTCAGAAGTGAAGAAGCGGTGTGGACAATGTAGCGAGAATGTAATACTTCATTGTCGCTATGCGTCAAATACGTATTGAACAAGCGTAGGAGCATTTCGCCAAACAATGTTTGCCGCAATACATGAAGGAATGGATTCCTATATTTACCCAGTATTTGCGATTATTATTATTATTATTATTATTATTATTATTATTATTATTATTATTATTATTATTATTATTCGTTATGTTCAGCTACGGAGCGCACGAGAACTTATCAAGCTCGACGACTCTCCTTGTCTTACCAAAATCTCCTCATCCTTTTGCTGTGCTTCTTTTAGCGTTCTTCCGTCCATGCCGTCCTTTGTCTTTTAGGTTGATGAATAAAATTCTGTTCGTTTATGAGATTTATGAATTTTGTTCTGTCTTACACGGTTTCTTCAATAATGCCAGTTTCTTGAAGATCTCTGTTTATTTCTGTAAGCCAATTGTTGTGGTAATGCTGCGAGATTTAATATTATCATTATAAGCCTAACATTAGCTATCCTTACCAGATAATCATCGAATTTTAATAATTTTTTCTAACAGTGTCTGTTATTTTTTTTCTGTGACGCGATATATTTCCTTTGGCTTAGTGCTCATCCAAATTATGTTTTCACATTTAGGTCCCAGAATTGTTCTGAGGAATGTTTGCTTTTTTTTCTTTGTATTTTATTTATGATTCGCCACCAATTATGGTGTTTACTGTTTGGTAATAATGTTTCAGTGTAAAAAAAAGTTACCTTCGTAACACCCCTCCAATTTCAGATTGTTCAACTTGGGTGTTGAGAAGACATGTATACAGAATGTGATGTGATTATACAAAATAACGAAACGAAAGCAAATCGACTGTAAAATACTAATAATATTTTTACAATAAAACGCAGGATATGGATTTAAAAAAATTGTACCACTTCTGCTCTTTCTTTCACCACTCTCTTTATAGATTTGCAACACATTCTAGACATATTATGAAGGTAAAATATATATAAGCTAATGCTTTATGCTATAAAAAACTATAAAAATGGCGGCCAAATTATTCCGATTTCATACAGAATCGTATTATTTAGCAGCACTAACTCAAAGGCTCAAGAGAATTCTGATGTTATCCCTTGAAATTCTGGTACTGAAATGTAGTGCAGATTGTAAATTTAAGATTTTCATATATCATTGTTGTAGCGTGGCTCGTCAGGAGCGTGCTTGGTGCCATAGCTCTGGTAGGTTTGGCAACCATGCTCAGCTGGGCAGTTCCACACGGCTGCGTGGACCCCCAGAGCAATGCTACCCGCACACAGCCGCCGATCAAAGCCTCGTTTGGCAGCTTTCAGCGAGCTCGAAATTGCTCGTGTGCTTTATGGAAATGCGATTTGGCCAGGCGGTGGTGGTAGACATGGCGGAGGGGGGGGGTATGGGGGGAAGAGGAAGGGACATCAAAGCGGTGGAACTATTTGGGCGCGGGCGTCGGGCGATGTGTTTCCGTGCGGTCAGCTTGACCTCCGACCACCGGCCGGAGCCCGCTAAGGGAATCTAACCCCCGCTTACTCTGCCAGAGGAAGGGAAGGAGGGGGTTGTGGGCTCGCAAGGGTTGCTTCCTCCCACACCAAACCAACGCCTCCCCTCTTTCAAACACCCCCTCCCATTCTGGCGCGGAATCCAGAGTTATTGCCTTTATTCTCACTCCCGCATTAACAAGCCATTCTGCGAAGCGCTCGGCCACTCTGCCTAATGGTTTCCGCGCTGCCGGTGTTTGTTATGACAACTTGCCTCGCCTCCATAAACATGCTCCTCTGCCCCTCCCCCCGCCCTGATCTTCCACAAACTTCACATATATTTTTAACCCCCTGTATTTTCCGCTGCAGCGATTTTTCCGTGAATATGAGAGCTCGAGAAATCACAATAGCTTCGCCGAGTGTTTTTTGTACCGCCTCACGTATTGTTTCCAGTACACGAATTACTGGATGTGACTGAAAACATTCAAAATAAAAAAAATCTGCTTAGCACAATATGTCTGCCGTAAGGATTTAGGAAAAGCTGTAAAATTAGCTCACGATAGTGTATAGTTTTTTTATTTGTCGGTTACTTATAAGTATTTGTAAATTGTATTTACATTAGTCACCTTGACTTACTAAACGTGACATTCTTAAAATATCTCAAACATTCTGTGTCGTCCTCTGCAATTATTTAATATGTTCTGGATTTTCTAAACACATTCTTAAAAACTATTTTACGTATAATGTTATAGAAAATGTTATATTGAACTGTTGGCCAAATGCAAAACATCATGATCTTTTTCGGTAGTAAATAATGCAAACTATATGTGAAGTAGTACAATTTACAGACAAATAGTTTTACTAATTTTGTTATAACTAAATTAACCCCACACATCTCAATGCATTAAGTGTTTACACTTATGGCTATCTGAATTTATAAAGTGTAGAGACTTTAGAGTGATTTGGCGTATAACTAGTCAATAAATATTTTCGTAAAAGGAAAATATCTTTAGAGGTTAGATTTCTTGTAGTCATCACTTTGTAGTCACAGCTATCCTGAAATTTTCCACAAATATTTTATTTCGATTTGAATTGTTGCCCTAAATGTTACACGCATTTTCGTTTTCACAACATAGGGAAGAAGTCAGGGTGATATCATTTCCCACAGTGCAAGAATTATAAATGCAAAAATGTCAGCTTCTCAGATTAAAAAAATTTGCACAGTGAGGCCATTGTCATCTTGCTCACATATTGTTGACTCATTCATAGTTCTATGATTTCAGGGCCGTG
Organism: Medauroidea extradentata; assembly: GCA_003012365.1. Lineage (NCBI taxonomy): Eukaryota > Metazoa > Arthropoda > Insecta > Phasmatodea > Phasmatidae > Medauroidea > Medauroidea extradentata. The sequence goes on along the minus strand of PNEQ01027716.1, from coordinate 11,582 downwards.
ATAATACAAGATGGCACTGCATATGAACTAATTGTCACACGCTCAGCTGCCTATATTCTTTGTGTCAACTTAGAAGCAACCTCGGATTTCCTTACTGTCGACAGTACCATTGTCAAAATTAAATATCCTTGAGTCAGGTAACTATGTATTAGGAAGTTAAACTTCTAACGCAACTAAAACTGCGGATCTATACTTAGAAGTTATATCTTCTACTACAATACTGAGGGGCAGATAAACATAACAGAAAAATATTTTGTACATCTTCAGTTTGTTGCTAAAAGCAATAATTTTATATTATTAAGGGGAGCACAAATATTATAAATCAATTATACAAGTTTGAAAATTGTACAGGTCAATTATTGACGGTTCTCATAAACTATTTACCGTAACCGCTATGGGTAAGAATTATTTTCTTCAAATATATTTTTCTTTAGCTAGCAAGTCAATTATCTTAGGTGAATATTGCAGATTTTCTTTACGTCTTTAAAGACCACATTTCGTTTATTTCGAAACGAGAGAGTGAAACTAAATCAAAAACCTTGGCTGCTCGAAAACTCCGAACTTAATACGAGGAATGTCTATTACCTGAAATTGTAAAGAAGCGGAAAAAAACCTTGCAGCTGACTAAATAAAATACAAACTAAATAGTTTTCAGTACTTTAAGAGAAAGATAATGTGCATGCTAGCTCAGCGTTTGTGACTGTTACGTGTAGATGTGCTTGGGACAATTTTTTTTTCCGTTGAAGAGTAAACGTAACAGGAGAATACCCGTTATTTAATTTATCACTCTTACTAACACATAATTTTATACATTTGAAGTTTTTATTTTCTCGCAAAATAGTAGAAAATTATTTGTGATGGGAGTTAGTCCTACTCACTACCTCGTACGATTTCTCCATTTTCCCGTAATAAGTTTTGTTTCATTGGACGTATCGCCATTTATGACACAACATTAAATAAATAAAATCTGAATACATATTGTATTGTATACGTAAATACTGTAAACTAAAGTTACTGTTTACGCAAGCGACTGCAGTGGTCGCGAATGTATCAGTTAACCAGGGTAGAGTAAAACCATACTTCCCGTCAATTTTACAAAAGCTGAAGGTATATAGCCTACGTAAAGTAACGACTTTATTCGCAAGGACTATATTCAGTCTGTAGTTTGTTGTAATATTTGATTTAAAACTATTTAAAATGTCGATTTTTAAGGGTTATATTTCAGAGTTACTTTTCCTCATTGACCGTATAGTGTTTTGTATCCTATTCTGGATACGGAATCACCACATTGCGGTTGTACATATGATACCTAATACTAGCAACCCGGATAGCCCAAATTATCTATAGTGCCGCACACTTCCAAGTTTCAATCGTACTTAATTTAATGTATTATTAATTAACTACAACTAACTATTAATTACTATTAATTAATTTATTTGCAGGAAATATGTGACACAAAATTGGCAAAAAGTATAAATAATAATTCAGTTCAATGATTGCTACCGAACTTCACAAGATCACCCGCTGGGCTAATCTGAAGATTGCCTAAAAATTTCATAAAAATCACTCCAGTCGGTTTGGAGGCCATATGGAACACACACACACAAATATATATATATATATATATATATAAACTACAAAGAGACACCCTTAAGTGTTTACTCTGTTTTGTTATTTTTGCTTACTTGGCCTACCTTGCGTCGTTCAGTGTAACTAGCATTACTCACGTCGCCGTTTAAGAACCAAGCTTCTCCTGGCTATATTCTCACTTTGCATTACTCGTTCCTCTTCCTTCCACTTGCATTGCACTACAAAAGTTCCTCGAGGATTTGTCTACAGCGAAGCTATGTAGCGATATCTGACGTCACATACATTCCACCAGTAACAAATTCATCGCCTGCATTATATTCGTCGGAAAGGGAGAGTATAAACACATGTGATACCCAGCAGTAGTTTGTTGGTGCCGTACGCACATGCTTTATTCTGATGTGAAATGCGGACATAGTACAACTGGTATGTTATTGACCTGCAGGTAGCTAAGCCTTGCCACAAATTGATGTTGTTATCTAACCATAGGTCAATTCTAAGTTATCAGTAAAATATGCTTAAATTTATAATCTGTGAACATTATTACAATTACCGATAGAGTAAAGGCATTATTTACATCAATTTACACGGTTAAATACTTTATGTAAGATGGTTTTAAAGAAGTCGAAATATATTTAATACGTTACTAAAATATGGCTCATAGTCAGTTGATAAATAACACATTACATTATGTCAGCCAACAATAGTTATATCTCGCAATAATATGCAGAATTATGAAAACTATGTTGATATTTTATGTACCGATTTACTACAAGATCCACAAACAGATTTTTTCATTCGTGGCACCAACTTACCGGAGTGTACCAACGTATAGTAGTAAAAATTTATCAAATACTTTAAAAAATTGAACTTTTACTAAACACCTTTAGCACCCTCGACCCTAATATAATACTTAAATTAAAATTTTGTCTAATAATCTCGTCGTCGTGTTATCATTACTCGGAGCCTCAATCTGACGTCTCGAAATTTTGTCACCTCATAACTTCATCTCATCTACATCGTCACATCACTTCGTGATCACGTCATTTCACCATCTGATGATCACTTCGTTTCGTCGTCTTACCATCTCATGGTCTTGTCTCATATTTTATCACATTCCTTTGTCCATATTCTGGCTTGTCGCACGTCTTGTCATCCACAGACTCTTCACTTTCTGCTTGACAAACCCGATATGCAATGGCAAATCGAAGTGTTAGCCAAAATCTTTGCCAATGTACGAACAAACGAACTGGAACACATATCAACTAACGCCATAATTCACCAAAGTAAAAAAGAAACAACTAACAGACAATTTTCAACAGCTGCCGAAACCCCAAGTCTTCAGCGTAGAGAGTCGAAAAACATTTTAAACCAGGAATTAGGGACTAATAACACTCTCTTCTGTCTGCAACATCCTTTACTGCTTTGGCAAGCTTTGTGAGATGAACTGGAAACAGGACGACATCAGAACTAAATCACTGTAAGTTAATCACTGACATATCTAGTTAGGTGCTTTTGTGTTCCAGTAGAGAACTTCTGACTGGTTCCTCTGAAGCGGTACTGTTAGGGTGGTTTTAGGTAAACGAAGGGACACGCAAACATAATTAACTACAGTTCGCTCGTCCATATGATGAAATCTTCACGAGAAGCAGTTTGCCCGATTCATATTCAAATTTGCCTCGCCTCTACCAACCCTTATCCCCCTCCTTCCTTTCTGTTTCTATTTCCACATTGCGGACACGCAGCAAGCACGAGCCGTACAATGAAGACAAGTGACCGGTGACGTACGAAAACGACGTACATCACGCCGCGCAGACAATGAGCCATCACCGGACTCCGTAGCTACACTGCTGGACACAAAAGCTGAACTGGCTTTCAAAGGTGGCTACGGGAGCGGTAGGAAGGAAGACGTGTCAAATGGAGTCCTTAATGTTACATGCTACAGATATAGTTGATTAAGTCACTTCCTGCAATAATTAAAATTATTTTCTAAGAAATATAAAGTAAAGATACGAAAGTGTTTTGTCGTATCTTGGTATATTACAGTTTAAGTCATTATTTTCGTTTATCCTCTAATGTTAAATTTTTAATGAATTCTGAATAAAAATGTATCCTGTATGTGTACAATTATCCTAAAACATTCATTTCACAGTTTTAAACTACTTTATACATAAAATGATTAATTTATTTGAGTACAGCAGCACTGTACCTATTCTATTAAGTGCACAAAAGTTGTATTTGGAGATTGATTAATTGCCAGAAATGAAGTCTGGACTTTTCGTCGATGTAAATTTAGCAACTTTAGTTTACTAAATGTCTATGTAATAAAGTTTATTGTTATTGCTTTAACTTTATTTATTTCCATTACGTTCAAATACTGTATTACAACAGCAGCAACTACAATTTTCACAAAGTTACTACATTTCAAATAAGTGCCGTGACATTTTAAGATGTAACACAAAATAAATAAAAATAATTGTGCGATGTGCATATACATACGTCACGTATCATTCTTCAAGGAGATATGTGTATAAAAATTAATGCTCAAGGGCACGGTTTACCTCAGTTTTCAACTACTTTTTTTATTTTTATATTTGTACCAGATATTTCTTTTCTTGTTTTAAACATAAATTGTGATTAGATCTTCCTCTTAGGATATTTGTGTAGCTCTCATAGTTTATGTGTAATGAGTCGTAAACGTCAAAATTTGCACTTTACGGTTATATGTACGCCACTAAAACCAACTGACATACCAAACCGAAAAAATTCACGGTGTTAAACAATATTGTAGGCTATGATTTGAAACACGTAAAAACAAAAAAAATAATAACATGTCTTTGTATTTAATATAATAAATGCTGAGTTTTAAAATGAATATTTAAAAATTTCAGCAATTTTTTAAAAATACAAATATATATATATATAATATATAGGTCTATATATTATTGTTTTTATGTGTTCCAAACCATAGCATAAAATATTGTTATTCGGTGTGAATTATTTTGGTTTGGCATGTCAGTTGGTTTTAGTGGCGTACATAAAACCGTAAAGCGCAAATTTTGACATTTACTACTCACTACGCATAAACTATGATAGCTACACAAATATCCTAAGAGGAAGATTTTAATCACAATTTATGTCTAAAATAGGAAAAAAATATCTTATACAAATAAAAAAATTAATGAAAGACGTTGAAAACCGAGGTGAACTGCGCCCTTAAACATATATTTTCGCCCATTTTCAGTCGAGAGAAAACACAATTTAGAGGTAATAAAATTATATTTTCAGGGTTTACACACGTGCAACGGCTATTGCTTTACCTGAGCATGTTCACGCTTGTTGGGCAATTTTTCGAATAAAAACATTTCCAAATCTCAGTAAACAGTTTGTGTTCCTGGGAAAGCGACTACCATAAGGAATTACTTTTTTAAAATATGTTACACAGCAAAACATAACGTCAAATATAATACTGTTGTACAATTTGAGTCTTGCTTTGAAATTTAGTGAGACACATCGCAACTATTATAAAGTTCTTCCTTTTTATATCGTCAAAAAACGATGTAACTGATTCACATAAATCACAGCTAGAAATTCTTAAAATAACTCCATTATTGTGTTATTTAATCTAGTCTTCCTTTTCTTACGTGTGCTGAGAGAATTTATCCCACGGTTATGCTTGAGGTCTAAATGCGTTAAGTTGATCACATTCGGTAGCCGTGTTTGGTGGAATTTAAAATTAAACGTTTAAACGATGTTACATACTCAACCAATATCTAACTTAAACAAATTTGGAATTAGAAAAACACAACATTTATTTACTATCACATCACTACTCCAGATTCCTGACATGATGTTTACAACTATGTGATCTTTGAACGATTCTTGCAAACTTTGATGTTCATATTTACAACTAGTTTTCCGACAGCATCTCTGACCACGTGTAATACTTGTAGCAAACAAGAACAAGGTGATGAGGGCAGTATTAATTATATTAAAGAAATACTATTACACTCTGGTAAGCAAACAGGTTGTAGCACGTTACGTATTAATAGGATCGCAACATTTTAATTATAGAAAACTATTTTTCTATGGTTGTACCTGCTGTTCGAATCGTCTAATTTGAATGATTTACAAACTAAATTTTCCCCATGGTAAGAAGCATACCTTAGCGTAAAGAAAAGTGTTAACAACTTCTTAGATATATACATAAACATCGTACTGAAACAAACTACACCTCAGTACATGAAATGGTTCAAAAAATGTCGAGGGATTACGGTAGTTAAATTATTTTTTCATGTCTTTAAGTGTTGAATTTCAAAAATCTTGCAATCAAATTTAATGCACTTGAATAAGTATAAAATTAATGTGAAAATCACGATGACAGCCCGTTGGTCAGATGTATACCGACAGTTAATTAAAATCTTGTTTTACGTCTTCATACACCGAGAGGTCGAATTAAGGAAAGCAACGAAACATATATTCGGGTATTTACGTAGTTCATTTTTCTGAAGCAAAGAGTTGCTATATGTATATCTTGACGGGTGCGACAGACATTGAGAATTATTTACATAGTGAAAAGAAGGGTATTTCTTCGTGATCGTTACGTAATAGATATGAATTAACATTGTAGGATGTACAAAAGTTTTCATAGTAAGAAAATATGACAAAATACCTTGTACTGCTTGGTGGAACTCCCCCAAACTTTACCAACCAACCCAGGAGGTCCAGGAAGGGTAAACCAATAGGGTAAACCGATCAAGACAGCTCCTAGGCCAGCCAAGCAAAGAAAGGGAAAACAGTTCTAACGTGGACACAAATTGTTGACCGGTGCTCCTTATTATAGATCAGAGAAAGGGCCGAGCCTCCTTTCCCCAACACTTCACATTAAAGATTATTAATTTAAGAGACAATACAAATTAATTTAATTTTTTTAAATTTAGAAGCATGAGAGCCTTTGTACATTAAACTTTATGAAATTAGTTAGGTCTAGTAAATAAAATTGTAATAATTCAGAAAAAAAAATTTAATACCTTGATTAGTTGTTTAGATAACAATAAATTCTTTGCACAATGAGTATTTGGTGTATGTAGATTAACCAATACGGTATATTAACAAATAAAAAAGCACGTATGGCTTAAGAATATCAAAATAAGTAAGTTAAACAAGGGTATCCCCAACACAAAAAATTAATTAACTTACATTTTAATATTACATATTTTAACAAATTTTAAATTTTCGTTGTTCAATTAATTTTGCAGAGGTTGTGATCGAATATTAAATAAAGTCTCAAATATAATCATTAGTGCTGTGTGCACATCAAGTAGTTAGGACGAGAGAAGAAAAATATATATATTGGCTGGACTTTCTTGGCTGTCCTTCATGGGGACACTCTTGCCACCGCCGAAAGATGTTACTTCTCCATCTCGCCCATGGCTACCGATGACGGTACAGCAAAAATACGAGCAGAAATAATGTTACTCCTACATCGGAAGATGTAGACAAGCCAAATCCCTCAAATACTGGATAGGCTTCCTTTCCTTCTACATAGCAAAGAGTTGAAACCCCGTGGCGGGGACCGCTACATTAAACAAGCAAACAAATTATTTTAAAGATGAACGTCATACAAACAAAGTAACACTAGGGCGCAAAATATAAAGAATTGAAAGAATAAACTCACCCTAGGCGGAAAACTTGTCGGATTACGACATTATAAATGGATAAAGAACACTACGTGTATGGTTGATGTTTACGCCATGATGTGTAAGAGACAACAAGGTCGAGACAAAGGAATGCCTAGAGGTTATAGGCCGGCATAGAGTCGTAGCTACTTGATGTTACCAAAATAGTATTTCGACAATATCGAACAATATTTCCTAACATAATATTTTAAAATACACACGTGTTTTAATAATCAAAACATAATATTTTAATTTAAATTTTACCAATAAAAATTTTGTTTGATTCACTTGAAAACAAATAATATCAGATCATGATTAGAGATGGTCAGAAGTATTACACAAGAACTGTTCCATAATTATACCGCACTGCATTAACTGCACATAAATAAATACCTGAAATTTTCTTTATAAAATAATAAGCAGTTCACTAGTATTACAATTTCACCGAAGATTAGGGAAATAAACAGTGCTGAGGTGGAGTAAATTTGCCAAAATAAAAAATATATCTAGTTACCACTACGAATAGACGAACTAGACAAAACAAAATAAACAAACAAATGAGCATGTGCCAACAAACGGCACAACCTTCTTAGAAAATTTACCCTGAACATTTAAAATGCCACGCAATCCTAAGAACGGAAAAATGTATAACTTTTAGTTCCATATGTTACTATGCAAAAACTACACAATGTAACAATGTATTTATACTATAAACGATAACAGTGTAAGTAATGAAATATTTAAAAATGGTCGTCAATGTGTAGAGCTACTTCATGAGACCTTGTGAAAAAGTTTTCACATTTTACGTATAAGTTTATGCCAAAGTCCTAATGTTACTGTTTTCTGTTCGTACCAATTGTAATAATAATGAAGGAGAACCGACAACCCAATTAAAAATATGCATGAAAAATATTCAATCAGAAACATTTTTCTTCTGAAATTATTTTCGGGTCACGGGAGATGGTATTTATAGTTAAGAATTACATAATTAGGAAATGAGATGGTTTTTCTGTTTTAAGTTAGCCATCTTTACACACTTGAACTGCCATTTAGCATACACTTGTGAGTGATATCAATCACATTCAGTGAAAAACTGCGAATAGCAACATGAGTAAGTGGGTCGTTGTTTGCTGTGTTATGTCACCTTGTTTATTATCGTATCGAATTTCACGGACACTAACGCAGTTTGAAATATTGCCCTTTCGATTTTTGCTGGTTGAATCCCTACGTAGTACATCGTCGTTGATGTTATGAAAGTTTGCATGTGTCAAAATTGGCCATTTTGAGTTTTCTGTATGGTTGGAATCGTCCCTGCGAGTTCTACAGTTTGAATACCTCATATGTGGTTAAAATGCATTTTTTAATATGCCAGGAAACGGAACATTGTCTCCTATGTGTTTCTCGAAATAGTTGCTGCAGTGACATCTCTTATATGTCCAAAAGGCACATAGGAGATATTGAAAACATTTGTGGTTGTTAATTCTGTTGGCAAGTGCAATACATATGAGATTTCATTCACATATGCCATACTGGCTGACTCGTATGTGTGACATTTGACAAGTTGTTCAGGAGTTTATTTTGTCAATTTGTTGTGTGTTACGTAAATGAAATGTAACGGTGGTTGTATTTGAAATGAAAATTGTGGTTAAAATTGATCGATACAGACGAACACACGTTCAAGAAAGAGATTGATAAAGAAGGTGAAAGGCGTGGAAACGACTGTTGAACAATAGCACCTTCACATACCTGTAACTCTACTACAAAGTGCACCTACCAAGAAAAAACAAAATGCTCAAACAAAAAGAGGAAGAAGCCAACAATTATTGAAGGAATAAATCAGTGGTTGGGATTGCATCCGAAGGTGCCAAGTCACAATTGTAGGAAATCTTCGAAGGAAATCTATGTCGGATCCTCATTTAGGTTTGAGCGTCATTTGTTCAGTGTTTATAAAGAATGGTGTGGAGAGAACAACATCGTGCCCGCATCAAGTAGTACGTTCCATGATGTTGTGGAAGTGGAAGCGAAAAAATTTGCCATTTATATGCCTATGTATGTTGCAGCTATAAAGTGGGTGGAGCTAGGAAATAAATGTGTGATGCACAAATTAATAGTAAATACAATGCTAGAGCAGGCAAGAATCTTGCAAATGTTTCTGCAAGTAAGGGACGTCTGGTTCTTACGATGGATCTGCAAAGTGTTTTATTGTGCCCTAAATTACTAGCCTGAGCATTGTACTACAAACAGAAATTACAAGTGCACAATTTTACTATTTATGATCTGAACAGTGGTGATGTCACACTCTACGTTTGGCGTGAGACAAATGGGGATTGTTACTGCCAATGAATTTGCAACATGTACAGTGCTCTCAGTTATTTAGCACAGGATAAATCACTGACGATTGACCAACTGTTTCTTGAGAAAAGCTGTCAATGATGGAGGTTGATAGCGTTCACGCAACATTAAAAATAATAATTACCTCCAATACACATCCCATCTGTCTATGTGGCTCTGATGCGACAAACCAGGCCTACACAGCCATAAAAAGGCAACGTCTGTGACTACACGTTTTTAAGAATTATGAGGAGGTTTCATCTAACCTAATTTCACTTCGGCCTGGGAAGAAAGCTGGGGAACTTACTGTATGTGACATACTGGCTCTGAAATATCTGCCAAGTGGTTATATATTTTTCATTCCTTATCACACAGCCGAATATGAATCACTACCATAGAAGAGGAGGAGGTTTGCTATCACCGTCAGAGAAGCAAGAGTCTTATACACTCGATCTGTACCTATAAATGGAAGTAATTTCAAACATCTTTAGGAAATTGAAGCTCTCATAGAAAAGGACCATCATGCTTTCTATAATAGTATTCCTTTCAAACCTGACAAGAATACATGAGAAAAAAGTTCAAAAGCAGTAGGGTCATCATGTTGGGTAACATCACAGTGAAATTGTCCCTTGCATAAGCACTGTGGTCATGTTCACCCTTATCATACCTCTGGTAGACCATGATGCTTAGCAGCAACGTTTGGGTTTGTATGTGGATTGTGTAGCTAAGTATTTTGTCACAGAACTGGATGACATGGCCATCATTATGTCACACTTCTAGGCGACGAAGATGCAATGCGCGTGCAGCACGTGATTTTGGTGTTCTCTTTAATTGTGTGCGTATTCTTGATACTGTCATTGTGATGACTGATGAAAGAAGAGAGTGTATTATTGACTGGGGTGTCTGCAGTCACTTGGTTTCCTATTGAATATGCTGTGTTAAAGTGGAACTTTATTTATCAGTATGTAAGATTAGCTCCTATGTATTCCAAACCAGCAGTTTGATACCTCATTTGTGCCAAATTGCAAATAATATATTAAAGCTATTTTATCTTTGCCTGTGCTTGTACTGACATCTAAACAGATGGATATAAATTATGTTATGATATTTTACAAGACTTACTAACAAAAACCACAATACTGTTAGTGTAGATATGTTTTTGTCTCTCCTGAAAACTTTTGATTTTAACTCATAGGATATTTTATAAAATCGGTGACGACATGATATTTTTATCCACTCATAAGAAAATAATAATGTACGCATTAAATGGCGGCATAAAGGAATGATTACACAGGAAACTACGTCATATAAACTGTACTACGTTACATTCCTGCCTTGCCTCTAGAAGCGGTGACGTTGTGCTTGCACCACAGCTAACGGAGTTTATAAAGCCTACTTCCAGAAGCTGGCACGAAGGCTCCAACCTGCTGTGCAACCTACGAACATATTGCATGTCCCCTCTGAGACACACAGTAGGGTCCTGTGTTACGGATCTCGAGTAATGTTGATCTGAAGAAGGGGTTCTGGAGCCCTGGAGGGTGGACAGCTGCTCGGGTGAAAACTCAGAGGCATGGTGTTTCGCGGGTACTCAGAGAATTGGCGTGAAGTCCCAACCTTTCACTGAGCCGATCGCGAGTTTGACTCTGGGTGGTAGTGGTCAAACGGGGAACGGACAGTTCACCTACTTCGTCAGTTGTACCACCAACTACCCCTACGCTCCTTTTACCCCCACTATACCCGTGAGGGTGTCTGCAGACCATCCCTTATTTCTTGTCTTTTGCTCCTATTGGCCAGAACATTCTCGGTTACTATGGCAACTTGGACATGGACACTCTGTTCAAAACATTATTTAAGCATAAAAAAAAAGAAAAATTTAATAAATTGACACAGAAATACGAGAAATTCTGAAACATTGTATTAGGCGCTCATGGTTGCAGGAGAGGTAACACAGCAATGTCTTGTTCCTGACGTTCAGACGAACAACTA
>PNEQ01027715.1:0-26494 GCA_003012365.1 Medauroidea extradentata | reverse complement strand
CAAAGCCCACCAAAATCGTCATCGTATTATTTTGTTACGTCTTACAAAATAATACTTAAGTAGACTTTCAGTCACATTTACAATGTCTACAATTTAATTACTTTTTCAAATATTGCTTTTATATTATTCGTTATTGCTTTCCTGTGTATTGTTGCGTTTGTAAGTGTAATTCTGAACACATCCTATACAGACTGGCAGTAATTAACTAAGGGCAGACGAGTATTAATAATTGTTTTTGTAATTTTGGATGATATTCTGTAATGAGTTTTACTTTAGTTTAGCTTGTAAGAGCTTAACCACCAAGTCTGGCGGGAACGCGGGCTACCGTGTCCTCCCTCCAGACGCCATGTCAGTTAGTCTTTGCCTGATCACCGGAGCATTAAGTCGCGCGTGGAGGACGTTCCCGTCTCCCTGAGGCCAAATCTATTAGGATCAAGTCATTTCAGTTTTCAATAGCTTATCAGTAACGTACCGGAACCTTTAATTTTTCTTGCATGGCCTCAGGGATTGACACGCGGTCGGGGAGAGCTCTTTCAGCACCCGTTTAAGGATTTCACATATTTTTCCATTGTTGGCCTCGCGCCACTTTCACCGCTTACGAGTGCTACGGGTGAGAACAGTAGCGTGGTACATGGTGGTCAGCTCTAGGACGAGTGACCAAATAAACTGTACCTTAAGAGTCATCTGTATCTCCAACATTCATTTCAGTAGTGGTAGTGGATGTCTCTCAACAGCACACGCCGAGGACACTGCAGCAGCTTCTAGGGACGACGCTACTCTCTACACACGCCGACGGAGTCAGGACAGGAAGGCCCATTGTCGCCGATCCACTCACCCACACCAACAGGTAAAAGCCGGACAACTTTAAACTGTGACATCCCACCTGACACGACCCAGAGGCGTCATACAGAACAATATTTCAACAACAAATAAAATACAAGGGTTGACAATGGTACATGAAATAAAATAAAAATCAAAAATAGGCCCTACATAAATAAGATAACAATATAAATACACGTAATCACCCATTGCCAAGTTTGAAAGACAAAAGTACAGACATAAAATTATTAACCTATATACACTCATACATAAATAGAACAAAATACACAAAATGAGGTGATATTATGTATGTGATCAACTATTGCCTAGTCGGAAATACAAAATTGTACAGACATAAAATTATTAATCCATATACACTCATACATATAAATAAATTAGTGTCTTCACTGTAAGGCCTCAAGAGTCAATATCCTTAACCCAATTCATTTTGCAGTTAGGTATTTAGAAACATTGTAGAATAAGTTTCTTAAAAGGAAATCAAACAGCTGCTTTTTGAAATTCCTAGCGTCTGTGATATTTTTTATGTTGTCTGTTAGTTTATTATAGAACCTAATGCCCACGTTATTTACTGTTTTAAGTGAATAAGCTTTGTTTACAGATTTCATGTGGAAATTTGATTTATTTCGAGTGTTGTAATGATGTACTTTAGTATTTGTAGAGTATTTATTCTAATTTTTGTTTATATAAATCACTGTTTTATATATGTACACACAAGGACCTGGAAGAATACCTAGCACACTGAGTACATTTCTACAGCTAGCCAAAGGAGGCATATTTTGTATCATACTAAGTGCTCCTTTTTGCACTGTAAAGACTGACTGTAAGTTTTTCTTATAGATCCCACAGAATACTATTACATAACTGATATGGGAATGTACATATGCGAAATAAAAAGATCTTAAACATTTGCGACATGTTACTGATGCAAGAGCTTTAAGCATATAACATGATGAGTTCAGTTTTTTAACGATGTGCTTTGTATGTTCATTCCATGATAGTTTGTTATCTATTTCAACGCCAATGAATCTAATTTGCTGCAACCTACTGATTTTTTGTTTTGTACCGATAATTCTGGTTCTCTGCTTGCAGAATTTGAATTGAAAAGAGAAAAGAATATATTTAGTTTTATCTAGATTTAAAGCCAAATTATTTGCAGCAAACCATGAGGTTATTATATTTAATGCGCTAATGGCAGAATTTTCAAGTGACATGTCCATGGATGGTTTTATAATTAGGTATGTGTTGACGTGTGCCGTGGACGCCCGTTCTGCCACCGTCCTTTTCTGGCTGCTGCGGCCGTGTTCCAGCCACGTGCTCACTCCTCCCTTCCGCCGCTGCAGCAGGACATAAAGGCACTGTGCTTCATCGGTGGAAATGTCAACACCAACGTCCCCCCCTATGAAGGTACATTACGGTCTACAACTAGCAGATATGGGCTAGTCAAATTCGTTTGCAGAGCCCGCAGCGTATTTGCTTGTATTTTCAACAACATCTAAAACTGTCCCAGACCATGTGAACATGTATTACGTCGGGGTGCTACGCGCCACGACCCACATCAGGTGCCAAGCTGCAACAGGCATTGTGTAAATAGTGACGTTAGTTAATCAGAAAGCATACAAGAATACACTGTAGATTTGCATGATTGCTTACAGTATTCTTTTTTGAAAAACACTTTGAACATTTTGGATATTATTTCAGTTGCTAAAGTCATCATGGCGGCAAGGACACTTAGGAAAGCCTGCCAGGAGTGATTAAATTTACTTTTTGAGTTCTTAACATTTATATGCTCCTTAAGAGCAAGTTTGATGCATGTCTTCTCTTAATTCAAGCAGAATCTCATTATGTATTTAATTTTTGAATTTAATACGTATTTTATTCTAACAATGCTTTCAGAGATTGTCCTACAAAAGACTGGCAGTTATATATATATTTATATGTAATGGACAGAAACATTCTTAAAATTATTTCTTTACTTTTTCATGACTTTTGGTTTTGCATCTATGTTTAATTTAGAATGTAACAGCAAATCCACCACGTCTGGCGGGAACGCGGGCTTCCGGGTCCCCACCTGACGCCTTATTGAGTCAGTCTTCGCCCCGTCAGCGAGCAAGTAGGTTGTGCATGCGGAGTGCAGTCACGTCTCTCTGAGGTCCCTCATCTTTAGTGACGTAATCATTTAGTTTTCAATAGTTTATTTAGTCTACCGGAACCTTTTTGTGTCTCTTCATGGCCTCAGGGATCGACGCGCGTCAGGGCAGTGCTATTTGAGCCTCCCTCATAACTTTTCACTTAAGTCCATTGTTGGCTGACGCCATTTTTCACAGCTTCACTGATTCGCTCCGAGCGAATATTTTACATATGGTCAATGGTGGCACTGCTCGAGGGTGTTTCAATCTAATAAACCACCACGCTGGTTTCAATTCACGTCAGTGTTTTCCTCAAAGGCAACAATGACTTTCTTCCCCTCCGCACCCTAAGGAGCCACAGCAACCAGAGTCGTCAGGAGCAGCGTGTGCCAGGTAGGCTAGCACGCAAACCGCCACGAGGACTTCGCCAACAGGCCGTCGACCCACACCAGACGTCAATCTCAGGTAACCTCACGTCGGGCACATCCTTTGGTTCCCCTGAACCGACCCTGGCCTATCCCGCGCCGTGTTATTTGGCGCCCAATGCTTTGGCCAGAAAACGAGGCCAAAACCTTCATTTTCGAAACTGAACTAAACCTGCCTACATCAAGCTATATCCAAGCTCAAACCTTCTTCTTGCAAAAATTGTTTTCAAAATTTGGATCATTTTCCTCTATCTCTATTATTGGCGCATGTCGCTATTCCAAATTCCAAATCTACCTGAAAACTCTTCTTTTGGAACTTGTACAGGCCTTTCGCAGCGTAAAACCGGCACCTTTGACTTAACCAAATCCTATCCTGTGCCCAGGAAGACGCCGGAGTACCCGGAAACAACCTGTTGTTGCAGCAGACGTCTCAGCGGTTTCAAGACCAGCATTGTTGCGATACATACGGTAAAACCCTTACAGGCGAGGGGACAGCCGCGTCGCGATGTTTGGGACTGTGAAACGTGAAAAAATGAATTCCGCTATTGTTAACTGGCAGACATCAAATGGTGCAGCAGAGGTACTGTGCAAACAGGCCGTCGAACCACACCAGACGTCAATCTCAGGTAACATCACGTCGGGCACATCCTTTGGTTCCCCTGAACCGACCCTGGCCTATCCCGCGGAGTGTTAGAGTCATCCACTAAAGAAACTATGGAAACATTTGACATTTGCAGTTTTAGATCATTTAAGTATATTATAAATAATAGAGGGCTGAGAATACTCCCTTGTGGCACGCCTACATTTATTATTTTTGACTGTGTGTGGTATGTGTTTACAAAATTTTGTTTATTTTTTTGTATTAATTCAACTACTTGCCTCCTATTTGTCAAATATGATTTTAATAAGTTGTTTGCAATTACTCTTATACCAATTTTTCTAGTTTTTCTATTATTATTTTGTGATCGGCTGTATCAAATGCTTTTGATAAGTCGAGAAATATTCCAAGAGAGCTACAAGATTCTTCATTACATGTGAGAATGTTTTCCATAAATTCACCCATTGCAGATTCTGTACTTTGTCCTTTCAAAAAACCATGCTGGAAATTATTTAAAAGTTAAAATTTAGTGACAAAGTCTGTTATTCTGTTCTTTAGTATTAATTCAAAAATTTTAGACACTGAACTTAAAAGTGATATGGGTCTGTAGTTTTCAATATCATTTTTATTTCCCTTCTTAAATAATGGTATAACTTTGGCTATCTTTAAATCTTCAGGAAACACTCCTGTCAAAAATGATTCATTTATGATATGAATTAATGGCTTAAGTAGTACATGTGAACAATCTTTGATTATTTTGACAGGGAAATCATCCAGTCCAGTTGAATTTTTGCTTTTCAAATTTTTTATACAATTTTTCATTTCTATTAAGCTAACAGGATACAGAAAGGGAGATGCTGTAGCAATGTTAGATTTCCTTTGGTATATGTTATGCTGAGCAATTTGTGAACATATCTGTCTAGCAATTACATAATTAGCTGTGTCAATAGCAGAATTTATGACTACCATTTTGATGAAGTTGCAAGTTTTGGTGGGAGGGATTTTTGAGCCTCATTCAGTTTTTATAATGTTCCAGACAGTTTTTGATTTGTTTTGTGAGTTTTGAATAAGCAAGTCATTAGAAAGTTTCTTGGCCTGTTTTAGAACTCTTCTGTATACTTTTTTATAATTTCTGTAGTAATTTACGAAAATTGGTGAGTTGTTTAGCTTACTGATTTCATATAATATTTTAAATTTGTTACTTGATACCCTAATCCCATTGGTAATCCAATTTTGTTTACTTTTGCCGTGATTAATAATATGTAATTTTTTTTGGAAAACGCATGTTGAATTTCAACGAAAATATATTCATGAAAGATCTGAATTTATCATTAACAGATTCAGCAGAAAACAATGGGGCCCAGTTTTCGCGCTGTATGTCCTCGTAAAACATTTTTAGATTTTTGAAGTCCCTCTTGTACATTTGTGTAGTTTCGCATATTATTTTGCTGTAATGTGCACTTAATAATTGTGCATGGTGATCCGACAACCCATTTATTACTTTACTTAGATCAGCCTTACCTACATTTTTACTTATTGTAAAGTGATCAATGCAGGTTTAACTAGTGTTTGATTCCCTTGTGGCAAAATTTGTTAACGGATGTAGGCCATTTGCATACAAAATATTTAAGTAAGTGGATGTAATTTTACTTTCTGTGTCATACAGATCTTTTTTAAAGTCACCACACAGTACAATTTTACACCTAACACAAACAATTTTGAAAAGCAGTTTTTCCATTTTATCAAAAAACACATCCATTTTCCCACTTGGGGATTTATATATGCAGACTATGATCAATTGAACATAATTTATGTCTGTAAGTTCAATTGCAGCTACTTCAAAGTTTATTTCATCAGACAGTAACTCAAGATCATTTCTTCTTTTAAACTTTATACTATCACGAATGAAAATGCAAGTCCCATCGCGCTTGTAACGAAGGCGACAAAATAACTCGCTAGCCTGAAATTTTCAAACACTACTGAGAGTAGCTCAGTTTCATCATACCAATGTTCACAAATACACAAACATGATATTGGATTTAACTCGTTCAATATAATGTCAAAATTCTGCACTTTGTTTTTTAATAATTGTACATTTTGGTGTAGTATAGTTGTGCTAGGCCTACTGCAGTTATCTGTTTTTTTTTTTTTTGGTAGTGGTGGTTTTCGTGTCTAGTGCTCTATCTTGTTGCCCTTGTAATAGCTTGTGTGGAGTCAGTTGACTCTTAGCTGTATAGTTTTGTAGGGGTTTTCCCAGATGGTTGTGAATTGTCTGTGGAGTTTCTGGAATAACCTTTTGGGTGTTTCCGTAAATGTTGGAAAGTGAATTTAAATTTATTTCTGTATTAGGAACATGATCCTTAACCCTTTTTAGTTTATTATCGGAATATCTGAAAAGGTTACGAGAACAGATATTATTGTTTTCATTATTTTTACCATACTTAATAACTTGATAGGTTTCCTTAATAGTGTCTTTATTTTTTATGTTATGTCTAGTGTGCAGATTTACCCTAAAAAACCTTTGTATTTTCGTTTGATTTCCCTCTTATCAACCACTTTTCAAGCAAGGTAGAGGTAGGTAGGTTTGGCTTAAGTCCTTCTGCATCGGTTGCCAGAAATGTGCAAACACCCTCAGCCCAGTTGCAGCATGATTGCAAACACCCCTGTAAACAGGAGCGCTAAAATGCTCTGTTGACAGGTACAGCTACCAATTCAACCACTAAAACACGCCTAGGCCGCCTTCCGTTATTCACTGATTTCACTGATATCACTGACAGTTCGCCAGTGTCCGTGAACAATAAGGGAACACCATCAGTAATCAGCAAAATATTTTCACTGTCAGTAAATAGATAATATCGGAACATTAAAATCAGTAAACATTACTGCATTGTACGTTTCCTAGCAACCACATCTCTAGCATATCTGTGATTTCTTTCTTGCGATAAACTGTCATGTTTATTTTGTTCGTTGTATAAATTGTATTTACTTTAATAATAAAGTTGTTATGTTTTTAGCATATTGATACATTCAGCACGACTTACGACTGATACTGTTTTCTTCGTTTTTTCACGACGCAGCTTATAGATTGTGATTATTTAAGGTTTGGGAAGCTGTATCCTCTATTTTAAATGCATAAACAAGGTACGATTCAATCTCTAAACATTATTTACTCTTTGCAAACTGCACGACGAATGCTTCTGTAACTATAAACAGACGTTAAAAAAACATATATAAATTAATAGATACCCTCTTTGGCTCTTATATATTAAAAAAGACTCATCCTATAATTAGATAACTTCAACTTTTGAATTTCCGGCAAAAGTATTGGTTTACTGACAACACTGATGCTCTGAAGCGCCAGTAAAATCGGTAATCTCAGTAAACGGATGTAGCCTCGCACAGGGTATCGTCATCAACCGATCGTCAGTGACTATCAGTGCCGTCAGCAATTTCGGAACCATAGCTGACATTACTGAAAACACTGGCCAGTGAAATCAGTGAAAAACGGAATGCGGCCCTAGTTACAGGGTTTGTTCACAGGATGTTTACTTTTAATTTTATTTCCTGTTTTATTTCGAACAAATATGAAATCAAAACAAGCTGTATTTATGTGAAATATGGACGAAACTTCAGTTATTTATGAAATATTAATATTATATTATATGTAGGTGCATAAATAAATTTATTTTTACAATGTATTATGTTGTACATGTAAAATAATTAGTGAAAGCCGTCTATTTTCCATTAAACGTATTCGTTTGGAAGTATTTTCCTTTATACAGTCCAATTCTATTCCTAATAAGGCAATAGCAAATACACAATTTCGTAACTCCATGGTGGTAGCCATTTATATTCACTGAATAATTGTATTTTAACGATTTCTTGCAAATGTAAACAGTTTCGGCAAATGCTTGCTCACAACTTGTGACCAATTCAACCGCTAAAATACGCCTAATATATGTGGCCATTTTTCATGTTCGCTAGGTTTATCCGAATAAAAAAGTAAATTATGCAATGTTAATGTAAAACATTTCCTTTTTACTCATGAAATGTTACAGTAGTATATGTTTTTCATGTACCTGTTCTCTGTTTACATCCGAATTCAACGCACGTAACCGTTTTCATTCAAATCTGTTCATTGTACAGTATAAATACCTTACGTGGAGCTTATGAAAACCTTACTCTATCAACTCGATTATGTGTGTTGGGCATAGCATTGTTCGCGCAAAACTGGTACATTTACGTCGACTTCAAGAAAGTCCCAACATGCCATATCTTGTATACTCCTAACTCCATGGTAGTAAAGCATGGGAATTTTATGTATTTTCGTTTGGATTGTTGGCTTTGCTGTACTATTTTGGCGCAGTGTTGTCAAAAATCCAGAGTTGATGTTTGTGATGTTTGTTTTCAATCGTTGCAAATGGAACATGTATTTTTTTCGCAATGTTAAATAGTCCTGTGAATAGTGAGCTAAGAAGAGCAGCAATTTTTGACCATGATGCGAAGAAGGTAAAAACATTGTTGTGTGCAGGTGGAGATGCTAATCTGAAAATCGCGGGCCCGTGGGATGGTAATGGCACCTTGCTCCATCACACAAGAAGCGTAGAAATTACACATTTGCTTTTGTCGTGGGGTGCTGGTGTGAATGCACGTAACAAGTATGGTGAAACACCTTTACACTACGCTGTGATAGAAGGAAAGAGCTGGAAAATTGTGAGAGAACTTTTAAAATGTGGTGCGAATGTCAATGCTGCCGACCGGAAAGGTTATACAGCCTTAAATCGCGCAATAACAGCGCCTTTTTGCAGTTCAAGAATCATCATCGAACTATTAGATCATGGCGCTGACATAAATAGATGTAGTTCTAGAAGTGGCCATACGCCTTTGGGAAATGCTGTTGCCTGTAATGTGGAAATTGCCAAACTGCTCATAAAATACACAGTACTTAAGAATTGTGAAATTGACTGTAGGAAAATTGTTGACCTTGTACCTTATAAACTGTACCCTGCTTATTATGAATTGCATTACTATTTTGAGTCTTCTGTCAGAGAAATCAATCGAATGAAGCAGCACAGTGTTTGCAATGACCAGTCTTTGTATGAAATTGTGTTTGCAAAGCATGACAATGTCCCAGCACTGTATCCAGACAACGAGCTGTTGAGAGTTGATTTAGGCACTTGCTATGCTGTATACAGAGATTTAATTGAAAGGAAGTTACTGGAAGGTGTGAAGAGAGCATTGATTAATACATTAAGGGATGTAGAAGTTTATACTGTTAGTGCATCCAAAGATGGCAGTGGGAAAAAAATTGTTCTTAATGGCGATGTCGTTGGTAATGTAGCTGCATATTTAAGCAATGAAGATGTGACAAACCTCTTAACTGCTTTTGATGGTTTTGATAAAACTAGCAACTATTTTAATAATTTTTCAGCGTTTACATGTGAAAGTAATGTTAAACGTAAAAAACTGGACTAGAGAGCCTTGAAGGTGACCATCTAAATTGTTCACATTGGGAAGTTCTTATAACAAAATTTACAATTTTTTATTGAAGTACGTAGTGCTGTGATTGACGTCTAGAAAATATTGGATAGTGTATTATACACGTAAGTACGAGTTATTTTTTTCTTAATCACCTTGGTTATACAAGATATGTCAATAAGTTGGCTCATACATTGGTATGTTAAAATCACAAGCAAATAGAAGTATGTGATAACATAGGCCTAATGAACTAAATCAAGTACAATTTATGTAATACTGTAATTGCATACATCTTAATTGTTTCTTACAAATTCCTACTAAAAAATTCTTACTAACATCATTAACACTATAGGCCTTCATCACCTTTTCTAAGAGATACTTTTTAAAAGTAATTTAAAAGATGAGAATTTTTCATTATTTAAATATATATTTATATTTTAATCATATTTTATGATCACTTGGAAATTCTAAAATCAAGTTCTGTTAAGGCTAGATGCAAAGATGAATTATTGCTTAAGCTAAGATATTTCCCCTTAAAAAAGTTGTGTAATGAATTCCTAATTTTAAATATATGCTCCATATCTGTTGAATCATGTTACAAATGCATGTTTTACTATTGGTCCTACTTACCAAGTAAATCTTTAATGTAATTGGAATGGCTATGAAACACAGGATATGTCTGAACCACGGACGTAGAAGAACAGGTCTGGACACTCGCCTGGAAACTTGACCCCCTCGTTGTTTGGCTGCAGTTTACCAAATTACGGAGAATATTGTGTTTATTGGCGCTGCAGTTAGGGCAGTCGGACTCAAACTCCGCCCACTTACCTCCCACTAAGATATACAATATATCAAAACATATATTTTATCAACTTATGAAATACTCCCATCGCTCACAATTTTAAATCATGGCTCCAGCAATCTTTATTTACTTTATAATGTTAACAATGGAAAAAACTGGGCGGAGCTTGAGTCCGACCGCCCGGATTACAGCGCCAAAAAGTACAACATTCTCGGTAACTTGACGAACTACAGCCAAACAAAAAGGGGGTCGAGCAAAATACATTTGTAGATAGGCGAGTGTCCAGACCTGTTCTTCCACGACCGTGGTCTGAACTAAATAATAATATTTTTGTGTCAGAAATGCCTAAAATCCAAATTACTGGCAGACAGTGTAAGTCTCCTACATACCCTCTCAATTTTCTCGCTGTTGTTTCCTCTTTGTACCCCCTTTAATCAGCTAATAACCAAACCTTGCTCTCCATACTATTTTGTACATTCTAACCCACTGTTCTGCTCTCTTTCTGACATTTAAAGGACTCATCCCATTTCCATCATCATCTGTAAAGGCCTAAAGTTCTCTTCCTCTTCTCTCTGTCTTCATTTACTCTTCACCCACTTAAGGTCTTTTTTCTCTGTAATTCACCAAAATGCATTCTGTGTATGCATTGCAAATGTAAATACTTGTGTTTTATATCCTGTG
The DNA here is from genome assembly GCA_003012365.1 of Medauroidea extradentata. Lineage (NCBI taxonomy): Eukaryota > Metazoa > Arthropoda > Insecta > Phasmatodea > Phasmatidae > Medauroidea > Medauroidea extradentata. The sequence continues at coordinate 15,544 of PNEQ01027715.1, read as the reverse complement.
ATATGCTTGTTGCGATTGTACTTTAAAATTTTTGTGTTTTTGTGTATGTATGTAGATTATGTACCCGTAGCAAATCCTCATTGTGAAATGAGAAATTGGATGCTAAATAAATAAAATAAGGCTGGCAATTGCTACAGAGCTGTTGCAGATGGTATTCATGGCCATACACACTTAGTTGTGAAAGCATGTATCATGTTCGAGCACATTGCATAAAAATTTTGAAAAATTATTTTTTCCATTTGGCAAATTAAATTTTTTTTACCAAGCAGTTCGTACTTAATTGTAACTGTATTTGAGAATCTAATAAGCACAAAAGTAAAACCCTGTAAAGTAATGGAATAGGTATACAAGGAAACTTAACCCATGAATATCCAGCCATTGTTTGGCTCTAAATATCGTATTTCAATGATTTTTCATCCCAAGAAAACAAAAATTATACAGTCCTATCTTTTTGACGTGAAGAAGTTAGAGATTTTCTAACTTAGTATTTGTAACTTGATTAGAATGTGTTCAAAAATCTTGTGTTAATTGATGTCTGAAATTAAGATATTTTTGAGTACAAAATAATATTTTTTAAAATTGTATTTAGTTAAAATATCATTATATCCTTTCTTGCTCTATGTTAACATTACTTGCCTTTGGACATGGCCACCCGAATTGTTTAGGGCCTATATTAGATATTCACAACAGTGAAAAATAGCAGGTATTTTTCAGACGTAGGAAAAAGTAGCATTTACAATCACAGGCTGCTTCTTACAAATCACAGTTTCACCTATTTCTGTCATGTGAGGTGGCGCAGTGGTAAAATGTTGGATACACTCTCGAAAGGACCCCGGTTAATCTCCGGCACCGGCTACCCTGATTTTGGTTTTCATCCCGAAATCGCTCCAGGTGAATTCTGGGTTGATTACTTAACAAGGCAGTGGCTGACTCCTCTCCCAGCTCCTGTCATAGTGTTAAGTTGTATTACCTACCAATTTAATACAATTATGTCAGGTTAAGTGCTGATGCCTTCTATGTAGAAATTGTCTAGTACTCTGAAGGATAGCAGCCCTTGCATTCTCAGTGTTCTGTGTTTGCATAGACTTCACAATCCTCTCCTTGATTATTGTGTGAAGCAGAATCTGTAGTGCAGGACTTATTGGCTGTTTGCTGAGGTTAGATGATTAGATACCCTATCTTGGGTCTTCCTGTTTCCTAAACAACTGCACCATGCTGCACATGTGTCATTCCAGAGCAGTTGAGCTGTGACTCTCTTACTCAACATGTTTGGGCCTAGGTGTCAAAATTCGGTTTGAATGGGAGGGACAGTGTGGTGACAGACCCCCTCTCTTCCTCTTGGAAGCTTAGTTCGGACTGTGAGACTGGTGGTTGACTCCGTCTGGTGGTGTAAATTAGCAGTGTACTTGTCTTACCTTGTGAAGTCCAGTCTGGGTGTCCCGTGTGGGAATCTTGCTGGACGATGCTGTTGGTCGGCGGGTTTTATCGGGGATCTTCCGTTTCTCCCGTCCCTTCATTCCAGTGCTGCTCCATACTCGCCTCATATCACCCCTCACCAGCGCTGAAAACCTCGATGTTAAGCGCTGACCAAAAATCACTCACTCATTCCAGTCTGGGTGGTTGGTGCAGGAGTTTGGTGGCATTGCGTGTTGTTGGCATAACGAGTTAGGAGTGTGTGGATGCAAAGGTAGCAGTAGGATATGTAGCTCACTCTCAGTGATACAGGATGGTTGTTGGCTGGATGACATGTGTTGTGATGACTCCTAAGGCACTATGGTCAGTTCAGTCTCTGCATCAGTAAAGCCGAGATGGGGACAAAATTTTGGCAGGTCTTTGTGGAAAAGAATAAATCATCAGAGGCCTACAGTACATGAAATTAACAAATAATTCTAAAATATTAGTTTTACTTAAAATATGGAAAAAAAACTGAATTGCCTAGAGGTTAACAAATAAATTAATTTTAAAAAGTAGTTCAATTAGGCCTAAATAAACTATGACAATGTCCTCTTGCTGCGTGACCATTGTAAACAAGGACATAAGTGTAAGGATTATAGGACAGTTAAGAGTAATAGTATTTGTAACAAACAAGGAGCAATCAAGTAAAGGCACGATGAAAGTAACATTAGGAACTCAGTCACTATGCAAAAAGAAATCTAGCCCAATCTGCTTCACTACAATAAATATAATTTTACCAAAAATTATGTGGTTACAATTATGTACGGGGAAAACAATAAAAAAGTAGTTTAAAAGATAACTTCACAGTCTCAGCGACTAACCAAACATTTGTAAATTTCTTGTTACAAGTTTAGCAAAAACTTTATATGTGGGCAGTTCTCAGAGCTCTTTGGGATAGAGATTTAATTATTATTAGAAATAAAAGTGTTAAATTAAGTGCTGGATTTAATAGCTCACAAAGCTACGAAATACACAAAACAGCAATCAACTATAACTTTTACAACACAATTAGCTATGCACACAATTAGTACTCTGCCACAGAAACATTAACTTACTTTGACAATTAAAGCTCAAGAATAGTTACCATTAATCAAAGGTTACAAATCACAATAAAAGTTCTGTCATATATCCAATCAACATTATTCCAAATAGTGACAATGTACAACCTTAACAGTCCGAAGTGGTGATGGCTCACCTTGCACTGTGCAGCACCCAGAGTGCACTACTATCTTCACTATTTAGGTCTTCGGTTCGACTCCCGTCGCGCACCTCCTTCACCTGTCGACCCAGCAGAAGCCCTCTTGTCCCACCCAGTACAGCTCCGAAGGCCTGTAGCCTCGCAGTAGACTCCACCGTCACCAAGACGTCTTCCTGACGTCACCAAGATGTCCTCACCAGCCTCGCTGCACAAGTTTAGCCACTCCTCCGAGCAGGACCAATAGCGAACTCTCGAAGCACTCCTTCTCTTGAACCACCAGGTAGACAGTCTCCTCAAGTAGCTAGTTACTGGCCTCATCGACACAACACCGTCAGTGTTGTTCTCCACAGCTCATTGCCTCTGTAGCACTCACTCCAACACAACACGTCCTTTCTGCAGCCTGCTGGCGTCACACAGCCATGACGCCGCCGACCACCGCCACCCTGTTGCCATCCACGAGATGCCACACCTCGTCAGCTCAGTCGCGCCAACACAACACCCCAAGTGTTGTCTGTCCCTTCTGCAGGACGCTGATGTTACTCAGCCTCGACACCGACCACTGCCGCCGTGTTGCTATCCTCGAGACGCCACACCTTGTCAGCTCTGTCGTGTCGACACATCAACCCAAGTGTTGTCTGTCCTTTCTGCAGGATGCTGATGTTACTCAGACTAGACAGCGACCACCGCAGCTGTGTTGCCATCCTCGTGATGCCACACCTTGTCAGTTCTGCCGATGTTACATCAGCCTCGACGCAGTCGTGATACCACCCCCAAGACGCTGGGTTCTCGTCATCTCTATGCTGCCGTCAGTGTCTCCTTCGGCCCGTCTCTTCTCACGACGCCCATCGCCGCCCCTAAGGGCTCTGCCTCACACCACACTCGGTTCTCACTTCATACTTGCTGACTACAAACTCATACTGATCCTCTTCAGACTTCTGACTTGCAAAGACTGGACTTCAAGACTTGTTAAGACTCTTCAAGACTGCACAAGACTGACTCATATTGCGCAGTTCCGAGGCCTTTAGTGACGTCAATCAGTGATGCAACCTGATGAAAATGTCTAAAAATAGACATTACCTCACTCGTGCCTGTTGGTAGTCACGTATACGCATTGGCGTCATCGGGGATTCTCAATTACGTCTCCCGGGAGTTGCGACATAATTGCGGAAACCCATGACATCACTGGTCGACTCAGGCTGTCCACGTAGCATGATGTAACATGCCTGCTGCCAGGTCAATATACAACAGTCTAATAGTTTACAATCAATCACTGAAAACATTAGGTAAAATGGTCGACTTAACAGCACCTCTCATTAAAAATCAGCAGTAAACTATACTGTACAAGAGAGTTACAACAAAACTTCTGGATTACAGTGCTCAGTTAATATTCAAACTGTATATAGACTGTTGGAATATTGTTTTCTCAAAAAAATTTCTTGAAATTCCTGCATATGACGAATGACTTGGTGTATATATAATAATTACAGTCACGTAGCGCCAATCTTCACTTATTACCTCATTGCTATAATGCCACACCGGACATTTGGCATTTAACTGGGAGAGGTGCCACCATGCCAATTCTTCCTATCTGTGCAATGCAAAATAACTGCCAGGCACGGTCAGAACTTGCAGTATTCAGGCACTGCCAATTTATGCAACAGAGGTTGAAAATGCCTTACAAAATACGTGTAAATCTTTCAGCACTTTTAGCAACAACACAGTTAAATTGGACAGTATCCTAAAGATACAAACGGTTAGTCCTATAAGGAATCACCCATTTATAGCCTTTTCCCGTTTGTACTTTGTCTCTGCCGGACATCGTTAATACCCATATCATTGAAGCGAGTGCAAGACATTTGCGCGACTACTATTTCACACGCTTCAACATAATACAATCTGCATATCAGCAGGATAGCTAAGTTCTTAACCGAGCGCTAGCAACCAATGCTTCTGCTTAAGAAATCCTCTGTTCTGCTTAAAATTAAACTTTAAACTCCATGAGCTGCATTGTAGTCTTATCCAGTAGACTATGCCACCCAGTCCGTGGCCACAGATACCGTCTTTGCCACCACTGCTAGCCTGACCGGCACACTTCTCACACACAAATCCCCGTTAGTTCTCTTTGCACTGCTTCATTTGCCACGTCACCGCACAGAGCGCCACCTGTCCCAGAGTTAAGAGCACATGTGCGCATACAGCGCACAAGGCACATTTGTCGTACACAAGGATTTTCTGGTACTCACTACTATAATACTCTTAAGAGAGCATGTAACGCCCATGAGATACTTTCCTAGGCTGTCACACTATTAGGGGAAAAAATTATCTGTAGGTTAAAAACAAACATATAATTGAGGATGGTGATCCTGGGATGGAAGTTAGGCTGTCCTTCGTCTAAGGAACTAATTGTGCTTAGTTTCCTTCCTCCATCTGTATGTGTCTATGCCTTCTTGAAGTAACATTTTTAGCACAACCAGCGCCCCTTTAAACTTGCGCACGGGTAGCTACATTTGCCCCTGTGGTAATCCTTATATTCTCGATGTATTGGCTATGTTCCAACAAAATATTCCATATACCTAGCTGTTAAAATATTCAACTATGCCTACTTTATGTATCATCTGATATGAACACAACATAATTAGGCGTTTTTATCAATAATTTCTGTAAATATAAAGTATGCCATACATAGTAGGACTACTACAAAGAAAAATTTGATTTCTTGCACTGTACCATTCAAACACATAATAAAATAAGGCCTTAATTTATTAATAAGTAATTATGACTGTATATTTAAGTTCGAACGTTTGTTGTTTTCACAACCGCATATTTAGTATTCGCAAAATCATAGGATAAATAACTTTGAAAACATGAAAATATAACCTGTGAGGCCTTTAAGTTTACATAGCCTACTCTCTGTCTGAGGCCATGGTACATATCTGTTACAGACTTTTAAATAGAATCAGTGTTAATAATAAGTTAGCAATGTAAATTGCTAAGTATGATTAATTGGCAAGCGTGCATTTATGAAAATGTGAAAGGGAATTAATAAACTTTGTCGTCGGAAATCACATATTGGCCTTGGAAGTAGGCCTACGTATTAAATTGACTGGTGCATTTAAACATGCATAAAAAACTAACCAGTAATGTCTGTGTCTGCAATGGATTGAAATTTCCTTTGGAGGTGATGGTGGTTGTTAGGTTTAGGAGGGGTTTAGTAAGTATCTATTTGCAAAATTTTAGTTTATTTCATATCATGCTAAATATTAGCATACCTTACATTATTTTTTTCTACATTACAATTCACGTAAATAAATCTGGCTTTACCATGTTGCAACTAAAAATATAATTCACCTTCCAAGTCATGACGAATTTCTGAATGGACAAGAAGAAATTAAAATTAATATACAGGATGTTGCAAAATTCCATGGCCTTATTCTGGGAAAAAAATACTCACGTGTAGAGAAACAAAATATGTTGTGGTCATAGGTCCGAAAACGCACCCTTTCTGCGCTACAGTTTGCAATACATAACATGGTTGAAAGCGCGCGGGCAGGATCATGTTGCTGTGGGGCATAATTACAGCAGTATGTAACATGTTACTATGCCACTAACACACAGGCAGTAGGAACTGTGGCAATTGTTAGGAACTTGTGAAATGATCATCCGCACTTATAGCTTTAAAGAAAATGTTAAAAATGCCCTCCATCAGTACAAACACATGACTCGACCTGCCATAGCATCAACTGCCGGATACGTTCATGAATCCCTGGGGAATTTCTGATTACGTCACACTCGCCACAATATGATTACTAAGAGTTTCCTCGTCGTCTACAGGAGTAGCATACACAAGTGCCTTTAAATGCCCCCACAAAGTGTACTGGATTCAGATCAGGGCTTCTGGGTGGCCACGGGATAGGGTCACCTCTACCTATTCAACACTCACCAAACATTGCTTCTGAGCACCATTGTGCACGGACAGAGAAGTGCGCGGAAGCTCCGTCATGCATTAAGTAGATGTTCTGTCATATGGAGTAGTGGGGCATCTTTCATCAAAACAGGCATGTTGTTCGTTAAGAATGCTTCGTATGTCTCACCATTGAGTCCTCATGGCAGAAATAAGATCCTATTAAACAGTCTCCTGCGATGCCAGCCCAAACATTGACAGAGAACTGTTGCTGGTGGCATGTTTGCACCATATGAGGATTTTCCTGGGTCCAGATGTGTTCATTATGATAATTAATTATGTGGTCCCGTTTAAATGTTGCTTCATCAGTAAACAAGACTGTTTCACAGAAGGCACTGTTCAAGCATTGTCCGTCAAACCAAAGGCAAAACGTACGACGATCAAGAAAATCTGCAGGTGTTAGGGCCTGAACATGCTGTACATGGTATGGAATCAACATGTTTTCATGAAGCTCTCTCCAAGCCAGCGTATGGTCCACATTAAATGTAGTAGATACTATTCGTGTGCTGACATTGGGGTTCTCGTCTACATCTTGCAGGAGTGCCTCTTCCAATGCCAGCGTCCTCGTCCACTATCGGCCATCCTCTGTCACGATTGACTAGTTTGAAGGTTCCTTGTTCTCTAAGACAGCAATAAATTGCTTCAAATGTATGTCTATCTGGACACCGTCGTTGTGGGAAGCGTGCACGACATAAACTCTGTGCGGCGTTGTTGTTATTATTTGCCAACCCATACACGAAATATGCATAAACTAACTCAGCATTGGAATAACCTATTTTGAACCTCTTCATGCGGTGATGCACACGCGATGCTTGATCCACCTCAATACTGGAATGGAAAATGTGTGCGTCCAATCCAATGGTTCGTACGATTCATATGGTATGGGCCTGCCCACAGCTGCAGTGGCGCTCTACAACAACATGATCCTGCCCGCATGCTATCAGTCTTATGTCATTGCGAACTGTAACGCAGGAACTGTGTGTTTTTGGACCTATGTCCACATAATATTTTTTGTTCCTCTACACGTGAGGATTGTTTCACCAGAATATTGACATGGAATTTTGCAACATTGTGTATTTTGTAGACATGATTTGTGTAGTATCTTTATGCAAAAAAATTTAATAAATGCAGTAAGTTAAACTAAATTAACTCTTTGTGGAAGGTTTACATTAGGCTTGTATTAATTTTTAATTAAATGGTAGAAGTTACATATTTATTTGGATGCACTTTTCCAGTTGTATGAAACAAAGTGTTCTATTATTTTGCAGGTACATCATGTTACAAGTTTTTTTAAAATAAGGAAATTAGTGTTACAACCCCATATTTGACGACATGATATTGTGTGAGATAATTGCGTATTGTTTTTTTTTTTTTTTATTTTAAATTTAATGTTGATCTAATTACACTTGTGACCTGATTTTTCTATTTTGTGGCAAAGTAACCTCCCAGTGTTCATTAAAAATGTTTTTAAAAATTCAGGGAAATATTTGCAACTTAATTTTGGCAAATCTGGAAAAGTCTGGGATTTTTGAACTTTCGGATCTGTGGCAACCATGGTATGCTACACAACAGTAAACAGGATGGCACAAATTACAACAATGTTGAGACGTATCCTTTTGTGAATGTCAACGATTTTAGACCAGCTGACTACCACTTGTGCATTGGTACTTGCCATCAAATGTAATAGACTGATTTTATATAGACCTTATATGTAAAACAAAACTATTTTCAAATATGTTACACGTACGTTGGACTGATACAAATCAATTCACTCTAATAACAATAAATTTTGCGCTTATAAAACATACAACTACCCTTAATAGCTTGGAACAATGTGAAAAACAAGTGTGATTAATTTTTTAATTTTTGTATGCATAGTAAATACTTTTGTTACATATGTTAAGTAGTTTATGGCATTTACTTGAGAAATTATGTGATTAACATTTTTAATACAAAATATGTGTCGTGTATAGTTCCATATCTTGTTTTCCTCATTCAACATTAAGCTTTTTGTCCCAATTCATAAACGTTGCTGTGCTATGTGCAATCCCGGTGTCTTGCTTTGCAATTTTTGTATTTGGAATCAATGTTAGATTTCTCCCAAGGACCAAGATACTCTTCCACATTATGGGCAAAATAATGGACGTCAAACATTTTGAAACACAACGTACCACATCGCAATATGTTCACTCCAAGTTAAATGCAGCTGCTGTTCTTGGTTTCTGGCAGTGGAGTAGTGCAGCACTGCAGCTGTGGTCACTTGCAGCGAGATGCATGTTAGCTGCAATGTGTGGAAGTATGTTGTACTGCTGCAGCAAAAATGCTGTATGTGGTCCTAGTCTTAAGGCTGTGTAATGGCAGTCCTCCCCAGGCCTGGTGTGTTAGGATTTGGCACTTGTTTGGTAGAATAAATATGACACAAAAATTGTGTGTCTACATATGTATAAAGTAGAAATTCAGATTTATTATACCATGGTTCATTTTACTAACCCCAGCCTGGATAAAAGATTGGTCTAGCTATAACCCAAGTTGGGCTTTTACTGTTTGTGTGCAATGTTTTTGATCAAGGTTTAAAATTGAGTAACTAGAAAATAAATTTTAAAAACTTTGAAAATATTGAAATTAATTTGCTTCTTTACATAGATAATTTTTCATTTCATCAGTTTAAATTAATCAGAGAATTTAATATTGTTTATTTATTTTGGTTGTAGAAATATATTTTGGTCTGACAAAAATTTGGTCTTACTTAAAGTCTCTAGGGATATCCTGGTGTTGTTATTATCTTAAAAATTTTTTTTTGTGTTATTTTTCAGGTCTGCCCAATATTTTTACTAGCATAAAGGACTCGGCAACTTTTCCTCGGCATCAGACGCCATTTTTGTGAAGCAGTAAACCAACCTGATATTTTGTGTGTAAATTTTGAACATTTTCTTTAACAGTGCAATTGTCTTATTTTGTTATGTTAATTTTTTTCCAATGACTATGTTCTTGTCAAGAAGCATAGTCATACCATTAAGTGTTACTGCAAGGATGTTCCTAGCATTTTAAGACTGAACTTTTGTTTTACAAGTGTAGTTATACAGTATCATACTGGATGCATTTTTTTTCACGGAACTTATGAAGTCCATGCCACTGTACAAAATGAATGGCATGTCTAAGTTGTAATATTGTAGAACAACATTAAAACACCAGGTAACTTTTGAACATTACATGATGTATGCAAGTAATTTGTACGAGAAGTGCTAGTGATTTGGATTTTTTTCCATTTGACTACCTATATGGTACAGAGTTTGTGATAAAATGTGATTTTTACTATCAAAAATTTTTAATTGTTTTATGATGCCTGTAGAATGTTCAAATAGTTCTCGAATCAATCTTCTGAAAACTCGAGAACTCGTTACAGCTCTACACACACACACAAACACACTGCAATTACTAGAAAACATAACTCTGTATTTAAAATATCTCTGTGTGTAAAATTATTTTATGTGCCTTAGTGCAGAAAGAACAAGTAGTTTTATCAAATCTCTCTATCAGTTATTATAAGCAATGGTAATTTTATCATCTCCTTCAAATCGTCACTAAGTACATTTGCGTTGGAATTCAAGAATGCTTGTTAACTTCAGCCTTTAATTTCCCATAATCCTCACACGTCTCGAGTTTCTTTGATTCATAGTGTACAATTTATTACTTACATATTATTTTTAATCCATGAGGTTTACTCAGTTTCCTATTTTTTTTATACCAAATGTACATATATACTCTTTCTCCTGGGTGTTTTAAGGTAAATTTTTCTAAAGAAACTCAGTCATTTTTTATTTGCTTTGTAAGGAGAAGTTAATTTTAACTCAGTATTAAGGTGTTACTTATTACAAAAGAAAATGTAGCAACACTAGTGTGATGACAACAGCTACTTGATGTTTTAACGTGTTCTGACAGTTGTGTGAAATAATTTCAAGTCTTACATATATTTTAAATGTTAATTTTAAGTGGCACTAAAGGTAGTGCCATATCACATTTGCCAATGTTTTTGTAAACAACTGGTCAGTGCACTGATTATAGTTATTTTATTATGTAATATTCTGGTTCTTGCTGTAACTTTTATGTAATTTTACTGACAAAAATTGTGATTTCTTTAGTTCTGTTACTCATAAGTTCCAGTGAAATGTCAGCTTTTATTTTAAGTTTATAAGATTAAAGAACATTTCCTCCAGTAGGTAAACAAAAATGCATCACTGCTTATGTTGAACTAATAGTTTGCAAATTTAATTTTTAGTTTTTAACCTTTACATAAATATTGACGTGGTGCATTTGGAAATATCCAACGTACTTGGTGATATTCTCAAGACTGTTTTACACCAGAATTTGAAGCTGAAGTGTTTTTTTTTTTTTTTTTTGTTATTGTAAATGTTACGCAACATTACAGTTGTATAGTGTTAATATTTTTGTATTTTTGGCAATAAACTTTTATAGCTTTCAGCGTTGTTATTATTCAAGCTGTAGTCATATGTTTATGGGTAATGTACTTGTGGAAATTTGTGATTAACTTATGTGGACCTAGGCTGGTATTCATAGTTTGTGTGGAGAAATTGTGACGCATCCAGTACGCATCTTTTCTGGGACAAAAGCAGGGTTGTTGAACACTATTAGTGAATCGTTTGCATCTTGAATTCAGTTGCGTGGGCTTGCAAAGTTGCGAGAGGCACACACCTATCCTCTTCGCAAACATTAACTATTCTCAACCTGTTCATAACTTGCAGTGTGGCATACCATGTATTTGATCACTTTAACAATTTCAGCAATAGTTCTAGAGCTTCATTTTGAGATGGGATTAATTAAATTAGCACAACAATTTAGTCAATGAGCATAGTTCTTCAGTGGCATAAAATATAATATGCTTTGGAGCAAAAATGGCAATGTGTTGTATTTTGTTAAAAAGAAGCACAGTCCTTTATTCTAAAAACTTTATACATGTTGTACTAGGTTGCAAAGGAACATTGTTATTACTTTTATATTATAGTAGGCAGTTCAGTTGGCATCTCAGCTCCCTAGTACTATCAGGAAGGAAGGGCGAGGAGAAACTGATATGTTGTAGCTGTTGTGCTTGGGAATATGTATATACCTTTCAGGATAGGCGAAAACTATTGTCTAAAGCTGTCACGTTTTACTTCCAACTTTAAACATACACAAGGTTTCGAAAAAAAAACTATTCAGTCAACTAAAATTAAAGGAAATGTTGCTGCATTTAGGTGAACCTGAAAATTAAATATATTTGTTAGTACAGAATAATAGTCGCAGAATATAAATAAGTAAGACTGACAAGATCACTACGCCTACAATATCTGCTTCGCCACACATCAAAATATTTTTTAATTATACATCAAAGGGTACTGTAAAAGAAGTACAATGTGTGTGTGTTCATAATAATACTTGGCTATGGAAATTACAAGTAAAAATATTACATCAAAAATATTTATACATCTCTTAGTGACTAAGTCGTTTGTTACCTACTGAAATGTTTTTTCTAAGAGAACAAATAAGTCTAATAAATATAATTAAACAAAAACCAATTACAGATAAAAAAGTTAAAAATGTTATGCATAGTGCATGCTTTGCTTGCTTTAAGCAAAATACCAAATTATTACAATTTATTCTGGTACTTTCCATAATGAAGTAGCAACCCAACAGTTGAACAAAACACAGAATAAATAACACAATGCAACCATTAAGCACGCTGTATGGTACGACGTGGTAGTGTGTTGCACTGCTACCAAAACAGAAAGAACATAAAGTCCCTGTAGCAAAGTAGCAGGTGAAACCACATGTATTTCTTCTTTTCTACATGCCTACAGAATACAGATGCTTGGAAAGGAAATATGCTGCATTAGTACATAAAACGTAAGATTAAGGGTGGTGTGAGGTGTCCCCGTGCGAGTGTCATACACAAATGGTTGAGTCAGGTTTCACCTTACTCCTTCCTTCATGAGCAGCACATAGTCTGTCTACTAAGCGATAGGACATGTGAAACTAGTTTTTATCATGCATTTTACACATACACAACAATATATATTGTTACTATAAATAATGTTCAAATTTTGGAATACGTAACTGGAAAAAAAATCAATCTCCAACTATTTTCAAACTGGTTAGTTTTTCCTCCCTGAAAATTTGCCGTCTTGGCCTATAACCCACTAGGCCCCCCTGGGAGTCCAGGCCTGGTTAGCTACCCTGACTCCCATTTACCATTTTGTTTGTCAGATGTTGTGGTTTCACTAAACAAATTCATAAAGTATTCATGTGGTGAGTATCTTCTGCCTTCCAGCACCTGAGGTCTGCTGGTACAGCCAACATTTGTCAGCGAAGTGGAGTTTTCCACAAATGTACAACTTCAAGAGTTTTTTCGTATTGATCAGAGAACCGCCTGTTGGGATATTGATACCAGAGCCAAACCTCTAGCCATGGCTACTTGCACTGTCACTGATGTGGACTGTATATACTTGTGTATAGTGCGCATCATGATTTTTGCAACAAGTTTCAGAGAAAAAATTTAAGTACCTTGCTGTTGTGTAAAAAAATCATGGAAGTAAGAGAAAGTGAAGCAGCACGAGTGAGGCTCTGATGGATTGGGCAAGGGGGGAGGAGGAAAGGAAACATGGCTAACAAAGAAAAGAGAGAAGAAAGATGACATTCACACTGGCTAGAGAGTGACGGCGGAGAGGGTGAGGCGAGTGGGGTGGCTTGCATTTCCCTTGTCCATAGCTATTTATAAATAGCCTGCCAAGGTCGCTTGCTGCCTACCTGCAGCCAGCACATGTGCGCGTGTGTGCATGTGTGCATCTGCAGGACATTCCCCCTCTCCCCTCTTTAGCTGTGCTGTGTCTGCCGCTTCCAGCATGTTCCCCTCCTCTCTTCCGCCACGAGATAACGTGCCATGACAGCAGAACAAGCTTGCTTTTTTTATTTACTCTCCAACCAGAACTGAGGAGAAAGCAAGGCTCAGGAATGCGACTGGGGGTGGCTACAAGCAGAGGGCAACATGGCCCCAAACACCACCCTGCCTTGCCTTCCCTCTCCCAGTGAGGAGGGGGGAGAACAGTGTGTCCCTGTTTCTCCTTATTTTTCCTAATGGAAAGATAGCTGATCACAAGATGTCAAAATTAAACTTCTCATATTGCTTCTGCCCGCCACCTACAAACTTTCCTGCCACTTCAAACAAAAAAATTAGGGTTTTGGCAGGGACAGTTACAGCAGAGATAGAGGGGGAGGGGAGAAAAAGAAAAGGAAGAGGAGTAGTGACGGTGGAACCGGGCGGTGAGAACATTCTCTCTCTATCTCTGCCTGTCACTCTTGACACCCTTTAGTTGACGACTACAACTCCGCCTTCCCCCCCTTCCTGCCGCAGCCTTTTTTCCATATTTTTTTCTTCTATTTTTCATATATAGTGCGCACCCCTGAATTTTTATCAGTTGTTTTGGAATAAAAGTGTGCACTATACACGAGTAAATACAGTACTTAGGCTATTTAAGAGTTCCATGGGAGGGCATTTGGAAGTGCACGTGTTTATATATTGTCATCCTATTTGTGTAGGGCCTATTTTTTGATTTTTTATTTTTGTTTTATTTTTGTTCTATTTAATGTACCATTGTCAACATTTGTATTTTTATTTGTTGTTGAAATATTGTTTTGTAAATATTATGTATGACGAATTCTATAGCAACCTCTTGTTGCTCAAAGAATGATAAATAAAACAAACAAACATTCACTTGGAATTCTCTGGGCCTGGCCAAGAATGATGAGAGTAGGCCTAGACTGTGTGCCAAATTATGTAGAACTAGGTATTGTAGTCTGATTGATGCGTGAATTTTTAAGAGTGGGAAGCACTGGATGATATTGTTACAAGTTGGGGCTAGGTATGTTTGGGGATGGAGGTCTTTGATAAAAGAAAGAAAATAAATAAACCTAACCTAGTTTATTTATAACTATCTATAAAAACCCTATGCCTATAATGATTAATCACAATAGATGTCAAACAAAACAAATAACTGCTATTTACATACAGGTTATAAAATCTAAATAGTACATCTATATAAGTTCTCTGTATATGGAAAATCTTTCTAATCACTCACAATGGTGGACCCAATGAACGAGCACTGATGAACATTTTGTGGCCTAGAAACACCTTCCCACGACTTGCGGCGATCCAACTCGCCAGACACCCTCGAACACTTGTCGCAACCAAATACTTCACGCCACTCGTCACTATCACTTTAACGCGCATTAGGCACCTGCCAGCCAAAAACTCTCTTGCCTCTGCCGCAGCTCTCTTTTATATACTCGCTCTAAAGTCTCGAATTCTCTCGGCATGTCTTTAATCTCAAACCTCCTGGAAAGGTGTCACATCAGGGTCAAGCACCACCCCGCAAGATAGAGCATGAACAGGAATACTCTAAACCATGATATCTCCTTCTATTACCCAATATTGGGGTGCAGGTGGCTGCCACTGCACAGGGGCGGCACAATGTATGCCGAACTTCTTTGTTATTGCAGCCACTATATCAGCTTACAATGCTCTCAGATTATCGCGGCGTGCAAGTGGTTATTGTGGCATCACTTAAGGTAATACAATCCGTACAGAGCACGAGGAGGTCTTTTAGCTCTGCTGTCACTATATCATATGACACCGCTCAGCCAGATAGTCGCGAATTGCAACAATATTATACCTGTCTGGGTTCGACCAGTGGCCTATTTCATAAAAGTTACAATTCTACAGGTGACAGGTGACAATTAAATGTCGGACATATTTACAATTCTACATACTTGTGTTACATAAAATTTGACAATTCTACAAAATTGTCATGACAAATATGTAGAAATGTATGACAATTTGACATATAGTTGTTTCATAAAAGGTTAGAGCTGACAGGTAAACA
>PNEQ01027714.1:0-26494 GCA_003012365.1 Medauroidea extradentata | reverse complement strand
CTGACCAGATTCCAGTTTTGGAATTTCAAGTTGTGTATGTATCCTGATGACTAAAGCATACTCTGCTTATTTATGTTTTCTTGTTTTATTTTTACTTTTAGTTTTCTTGTGACGGTCATTTATTTCGCAATGGAGTATGTCCATACAAACAAATCCAGTCATGCACCCCCATTGCACAGTTCTTTCAAAGATCATATGTACTGTAGTGTTGTATACACCATCTCAAGAGGGTTTAAAGGTTCAAGAACAAATATTGGTTGGAGTAAAAGCAAATAATTACTCAGTTGTAACCCTGTCATTGTTAGTAGCTAGTGGGCAGGCACCTAGCTCGCTGGGAAGAAATTGGTTTGAACACCTGGGAATCATATTGGTATGCATATGTACAGAACATGAGCAGGTCAAATGAGAAAGAGTACATTGACAGTGAAACATGCGCAAGGATTGCTGAGCTATTCACAAGACATCCAGAACTATTCAACGATAGGAACCTTGACCAGTGTAAAGCGCCAAACGTAACCATTATTCTAAAAAAAAGAGGGGGCAAACCAAATTTTTAGAAAGAGTACGGTAGATCATTACCATGTGTGTTTCAGGAGAAAGTGGTGCAACACCCACTGTGTTGGTTATGAAGGGGGATAGTTCATTTCAAATTTGCAGGGTTTATAACATTACAACATAAGTAAAGTGGAATGCTATTCTCTTCCAATGATTAATGAGGTATTCGCCTACTTAACCAAGTTGACCCTAAAAGATGCCTACCTGAAAGTTGCGTTTCACGAGGCTATAACACAGTTGTTTTTTTAACTGTAAACACAACGAAGGGATTTTTAGGGAACTGGGAAAGAGTAGACGAAGTTATTGCTGCTATCGATATGGCAGGAAGGATTTTGACTGAAAAAGGCTAAATGTGTTTTTGCAGCCCCATGGGTGAAACCCTTAGGTAAACTGATTTATGCAGGAGGCATTCATTCAACACAGAAGAAGGTTGAAGCAATACACACAAGGCCAACACAACAGAACAAATGGTTCCTTGGGTTGTTGAATTTTTATGAACATTTTCTGGAGGACAAAGCATCAGTGTTGGAACCTCTACATCGGTTGTTGAACAAAAATTGTGTGTGAGCATGGAACAAACAGCATGAAGCTGCATTCCAGGAAGAGAAGGAACTTTTAAGGACGAATATGGTGCTAGTTTTTAACGACCTAAAATGGGAGTTGTGTTGCCTGCAGACGCTTAAGAATTTGGGGTAGGGGCTATCTTAGCTCATGTCAAGGATAATGGAGAAGTGAGACCAATAGCCTTTGCTTCACTGAATTCATATGAAAATGAGCACAACTATGCTCAATTGGACAAGGAGACTTTGACAGTGATTTTGGAAGCAATGTTTGGGGTAGCAAAATTTTGCCAGTACTTGAGTGGGTCGAACATTTACAGTAGTCACGGACCCACTTTGATCTAAACCTAATATCCTGTCCCCCAGAATGCTTTGGTGATGTTTGTGGCTGTGGATGTTTGATTTTCAGCTGTTCTACAAGCCAGGCATTTAGATGTACTGTCAGCGCCGGTGCGCATAAGGGAGATGCCACGCAAAACAGATGTGCTGATACAAGAGTAGAGACCAGATTAGCCCCTAGATGCTCATCAGGTGGCTCAGTTGGTGTAGGACAGGATACAGAGATGAGTGAAGTGAAAAATTTTGTATTGCATGGGTGGCCAAAAACGTTGCCCAGCGAAGAGACCCAACCTTACTGGGACAGATGAGTCAAATTGTTCGCTTACCACCATTGCCTTTTTGAGGCACTAAAGTTGTTGTACCATAATAATGTGGAACGATTTATTAGGGGTACTTAACGTTTCACATGATGGCATGATATGCTCAAAGGCATTTGCCTTGGCATTACGTATGGTGGCCAAGATTAACTATGACATCGAGAAGATGATTCAACAATGTGAAATCAGCCTTAGGGAATGTCAAGCCGAGCGCATGGATTTTGCTGGACCTTTTAAGGATAAGACAGTTTCACAGGTTCTTGATGCTTACTCAAAGTGGTCGAAAGTGTGCTTAGTATCATCCATGTCAAGTACTATGGTAGTTCATGAAATGCAACACATGTTTATCTTGCATGGGTTGCCAGACATAGTTGTGTGATATAATGATCCAGCATTTTCATTCAGTGTCACTACCGTCCCATTCATCCAGCAACAGGCAAGCAGCATGAACTGTACAGGTAGTGAAAGACAAGCTCAAAAAACTTCAAGCAGGCGACTGGCACACAACCTTGCAGAGAATCCTCTGTGCATTACGTGCCACAACAACAACAGCAATGACAGCAACAGCAACCCAGTAATATTCAGCAGAACTGTTACAGGCAAAAAACTGAAAACCATTTTTGATGGGTTACATTACAGCCTTTCCAGAGAGGAAACTCCAGGCACAGTTGAGAAACAGGGACAACAGTTCGCGGAAGAAGATAGCATAGTTATATGTGGACATGGATGGCAGCAGAGGCCAGGTCTGATGGCGGATGTATAACTGTTACCTGTTAATTGAGATATGAATTCCTGGCTGAGAGAATACTTTTCAGACCAGATATATGGCATTCAAGTATAATGAGTACCAATGTACAGGATATAATAAAAGTCTAAGCTACAACAGTTTAGTTCTTGCAAACAAATAAAACAAAATTTATCAAGAATGGTTGTGAAATGCATACATTTCATGGTTACATGAAAACAATTCAGCTGTCATTACCCTTTTAAACCTTGCAACAAAAGAAAAGTAAAAAATGAATACACAACTACTGTCATAAATGCATTCAGTGTACAAAATGAATTAATGAAAACTCTGTCTGCATTTCTTTACTTCACATAAACTTTTCAATAAATTCACTGTTATCGATTTCCAAATTTTTGTTTTTTGCCTACATATAGCCAAAATGTCTGGAATTAAGCAAGTGAATAACTACTGATACATAAATAATAAAACATAATAACAGTGGCAAAGTGAGAAGTGTTCTAGAGCAAGCAGTGATTAACAATGACTATACAGATATCTTAGTTGTCTGCAGAAACATTAGACTGGTAGGGGCAGGTTCATTCTACAGCCAGTAGCTTGCAACAGGCGAGAAACCAATTCACCAGTAATATGCCTAGGCCTCCACAATACAACTGCCACCTGCTCGAGGTGTATAGTCTGATCTTATACAGCTTGGCTTGGAACACTTAACATGCTTCGCTACTGCATAATAACAGCAAGTTTTGATTTTGAAGTAGTAGTGTCAGTTTCTTTTGAAAAATTAATACTTCAAACCAAAAAATAATTGCATTTCTAATAGAAACTTAAATAATTAATGATTTAAACAAACTTAAGTTACTGATTTGAACAAATTAATTCTTAATTGTTTTCATTAAAAATTACAGGAGTACTGTAAGTGTAAAAAATAAGAATAGATATTCTGTAATCATTTAAAAATCTCTCAATTTACAAAAATTACGTTTCCTAGGAGGATTTTACAGTAAATAATAAATTTTTAAGGACAACTTCACCTCCGAACTTGAGATGTGCATGCCTTAGATTTCTGCCAACTTTTAAATTTCATTGACATGAAACCAACTAAACTTCAAGTAGAATATTATGTATGATTAATAACTAAATAATGTTTCCTCCATTACTTAAATATATATAATTAAGGTACCAAGGAAGCATGTGAGCATATACATGCTATAATGTTGTGCCAAAACATGAATCATACAAAAACAAATGTTGAAAATGTAAGATACGACTAAGAAAGTTCAATTACCCATACAAATCAAACTCATCACAACCTTATCATCAGTTATAACCATACCTAAGCACAAACACAAAAAATTATATACTGTAATTAACATTGAAATGTTTTCTTCTTAGACAGATTGCAATGCACTTAAATCGTAAAAACTAAAATTTCCACAATGACATTTGCAAACCTGGTACAAGATAGAGAGTTCTGAAAATTATATGAGCTGCGTCTACTACTTTACATTATAAAGTTTCTAATATGAGGTGATAAGAAAATTCATTAGCTATTCAGTACACATTTTACAATGCACAATGAATTGCCCAATTACAGTTATTGCTCACATCCTGCAGCTACATCAGGCCAAGGTTGCCAACAATAAAGGTCTTCATCCTTGAGACTGAATACTCAACAGATTAATGTTATCAGCTAAAAAGTTAGAAAACTGTTTAAAATAAGTTCACAGCTTGAACCAAACACAATAATTACAGTATTTATACAAGCCTCATTATGACTTGATAGCTCCATCAGATACCTCTTACAATACACGAAGATTTATTAGATGGTGCTGTAGCAAGTCGAAACATTGTGACACTGCAAACCTTTACTATTTTACTATTTTGATTTGTAGAGCAATGGGAACATCCATAAAATGCAACATACCAAGAGTGAACAATTACAAACTAAACATCAGAAAATAGAGATATTTTCCTTCAACAAATAATGTCACTGAAATGTCAATGATATTAAAACTTACCTATTCCCATTCCAACAACTGCACGCCCCACAACCAGCATCTCCTTCCCAGTTGCCAAACCCATTATCAAAGATCCAGCTGTAAAAACCAGGCTTGCAAAAAGAATAACTGGTTTCCGTCCATATTTGTCTACAAAAGAAAAACGAAGTACAAACATTTCATTTGTAATGTTACTTCACTTAACCACAAGTAAAATTATAGTTTTGAAATTCCGTAACATACATAGGCCCTATATGTTACTGGCACTCGCGAGAAGACTAAATTAAGATTACAAATCAATATCTACAACCATACATATGTTTTAATCGTTTGTCTCATGAAAATAAAGCTCTATAAGGTAAATTTCTTGTGTATGGGTGTATTATGTGCACATATTTATGGTTAAAAAAGATAACACTAAAGTCCTCTACCAAAAGGCTGTTATTATTCATAGTAATGTTACAGTTTTTTTTATTCCTGTTCTCAAAACAGTTGTCTACGAAACAATAATGATGTTCCGACATTAATGACTCCATTAAGAAAAATTTTGACAATGGTTAATAAACAAGGCTCACTAATACTGCTCTGTAAAATAAAACAACAAAACCGATTACAAATATAATTGTGAGAGTTCTTACAACACAGATATAATTTAGGTATCCTTGTAGTAAAACTCAACAAAAGTTTCTCTCTTCATATTATACTTAAAAATTACATTAACTGTCAAACAATAGTACACTGCCAATAACTCATACAATTTTTACTCGCGGAAGTTAAAAATGTGTTGATGCTATTGTCGTTGGACTTCACCTGGCTTTAGCCCCAACAACTGACACACAGGCCCGCAAACTACGTGGGACCATGCCCCTGCCCTTCTCCCAGTGTGTTGTTCAGCGCAGTGATCAATGGTTGGTGTTTTGATCTAAAGTGCCAAGCGGGAGAGTGGTTAAGGTGTTCATCACATATTTAGCTAGCTGCAGGGCAAACATATACGCTATGTAAACATTATCTTTCTTTCAGGGTGGCAACCCTCAAGCAACAACATATCTTTGTAGCATTAATAGCATTAATTGTCAGATTACTTGTGGAAACATAATTAAGTGTTACTTATAATTCCAGTACTACGTTTAGGCTTCATTCTATTCTGTTATGCTAACAGTAATTGTTTATAGATCTGTAACTATATGTTTGAATTTAGCTGTTAAACGATGTTACTGCTTCCTGCACGTCCCACGAGGGGTCAGCGCATACAACAATCTTTCCAGTCTGTCAGTGATAGCAGCAATGGCAGGTTGTCTAAGTGAGAGAGTATTTATTTTAGAGTGTAAGATATAGTGTAGTGCTGTGTTTTCAACTTTAAATAATTCACCAAAACCTTATCATCTTTCGATCTCTTACTCACACCATACCACACATACTTGAAAGTTACCAGCTTCAATTTAAAACTAAGCAGCCAACTTAGGCGCTTGCCCTCATAGTACCTTGTAGTTGAGCTACTACACATTTTTATTCTAGGCTTTGAGTAAGTAAGAGCTTTTGTTCAGTGCTCAACATAGAGGTTTCTTAGCATTGGCGAGGGGTGACATGAGGTGAAGTATAGAGTAGCACAGATGTGAATGGGCAGGAGAAACTGTGATCCCAGAGAAAACTTGCCGACCAGAGGCATTGTCCAGCAAGATTCCCACATGCGAAAAACTAGGGACCAGCTGGTCCCGTTGGGAATTGAGCCCCGAGCACCTTGGTGAGAGGTGAATGGTCTTATCATTCTGCCACCGCGGCCCCTTCTAGAACATGAAAATGAATTTCTGCTTACAATAACAAACATAATTATTTATGAAAGCTATCATCCTAGAGCGTCCGCCCACTCAGAACCATAGAAAACAGCTCATGTCTAATATAGTGGTGTATATGCTTTTACCCATTATGACGAAGTAAATTGCTCCAGCCAATGTTATCTTTTATTTCACAAGAATAAGTGTGTGTGGCATGCGCCTGGCCCAAACAAGAAGTGAAAAACTATTCTATGTGTGATGCTGCCTTGAGGTGTGTTAGAGCTGAATCCTAGATGACCCGAGATCTCGTGTTTGTATTGACCCAGCCGGGCACAACAGCTAGGTGGCACCCTCTCTTTACTTCCAGAAGACCACCCTCAAAAACACCTCAGAACACTTGGTGTCACTATAAAGCTTCAGACCACTTTCTGATTTTATTTTTAAATTGGATATTTTTTCTCACTTATTCAAACAATTATTCCATATGAATTACCATCAATTTTTTTGTATGAAGTATTAAAAGTCATTAAAATGTAAGACTTAATAAACATGTCTAAAAACTTGCATACTACATAAAATACCCTTTCATATGTTCTTACCTGTTGACCAACCACTTATGAGTGAAAAAATCCAAGCGGTGCCAATAGTAACAGACACTATTGCTTCATGCCATTCAGTGTTCAAGACAAAGTCATCTCTGTGAAAATAAAAATTATTATTCAGACTATGGAACTGTATTTAATTTCGACAACTGCAAAAAAAATGCACGTACACAAGTAGTATAAAACAAAAGAATGACTTTATATCACAAAGTTATATCCAAATTGGTAAAAACAAAGCAATTTCAACTTACTCGTGAACAGCAGTCAGTATGAGAAACATATTTATAAAAATAGTATCTTAACTGAAGTAGTATTTTTTTTACCTCCTCCACTATGGAAAAATATTTATTTATTTAGAGTCATTCCATGTCACTTCACCCAGGCCATTCACCCATCTACATGGATTTCTATAAAAATGATGTAGCCTTTACATAGGTGAAAAGCCATATAAACATTTCTTATATGTTAGTGCTTTTCTTCTTCTTCTTTTTCTTCTCTCTCCACAAAGAAGATAAAATTTGTTGGTGTGTGTTTAATTTGGTTAAGCATGATACTCTTCTTTCATGAGTGTAGACTCTTTTTAAAAAAATTATATTTTAGGCCTAAAATTTTAAAAGTA
This sequence comes from Medauroidea extradentata, assembly GCA_003012365.1. Taxonomy (NCBI): domain Eukaryota; kingdom Metazoa; phylum Arthropoda; class Insecta; order Phasmatodea; family Phasmatidae; genus Medauroidea; species Medauroidea extradentata. Next base: position 18,988 of record PNEQ01027714.1, on the reverse strand, counting down.
ATTAAATGTTTTTCTGTAATTCAAACAAAGTATGCAGATTCAAAAAATAATTGCCTAAAAGCATCCGTATCTTCTCATTGCTGCAAAAATTCACATGCAATGAAAAATTTTTGTAGGTAATTTATGAAACTGAAAATGCTAACAAATGTTAGTTAAGAAAACTCATATTCATATGTCCAATATTAACCCTTTAACTACCTTTTAACATATCACAAAGATAAATCAATTGCTTGTTAAAAAAATTTTATAAAAAAATTATATTAAATTATAAAATAGGCATACAATAACAAATTTTACGATAACATTATGTACGGTACCATACTACCGTACCTGCTGCAGCACAGTTTTTTGTAATGTACACACAACATACCTGGTTTTCCTATAGACATTCAATTTATTTCTAGAATTTCTTAATACATACTTGACTTTTTAATATTTTATTATTGTAAAGTTATCCCTCATTATCTGTAAGATTTAGCTTGCATTCTGGAACATTTCTATGCTTTCATCATTATAGAAGGCTGAGGATATAGACATTGTTAGTGTTGTAATGAATGTCTACAAGCAAAAAATGGCTTATTCTTAGAAATTTACAAGCGTTATATGCTGCTATGACATTCAATTTTACAGAATCTATCATTCAATTCCCTAGTTCTGCATGCTAGGATCTAAATTGTTGTTTTGGCAGGCTCATCAAGTACCCATTTTGTATGTGTATGCAGTATACATAACAATGTCAAACTTTTATGTCATGCAGTTGGGGGAAATCAGTAAATCCTACCATAATCAAATTACTTATCTTGTTTGTTACAAGGAAAACAAGAGATTGCATGTAGCATCACTGCTCTGACTGCCACCAAGTGAGAATTTAAGATTTCTTAACATAATATGATCCTACTGGTGAGTTAGAATATAGATGGTGTGAAAGCACTGATGAATAGAACTTACAAGGTGTATTGTGAGTTTTAATGAATAGCTGAGGAGTAAAAAACTTAAAATTCCACATTAATTTATTACAAGAGCTCAATCCAACTACTAGAAAAAAACTACAGTAGACTCCCGACTATCCGTGTGCGGATTATCTCATTTGCGGATTATCCGCGCAAAATATTTTACTTTATAACTAGTTAAAAAAAAAAAGTTCAAAACTTTTTTTAAATTTTTTTTACTTGCATAATGTTCACCAATGTGTTATGCCAGCAACCATATTTTGAAATGCTAGAAGAAGATTTAAGACTTTCCCAGCAGGCAAAACAATTAGTGCCACATATGAATGGATTAACAAGATTGTCTCGCGCATTAAAGGATTAACGAGATTTTTATTTTGAATTAATAATATATCAGCAATTTTTTATCATTTGTGTTTCAGATTATTAGCACACACCTGCAAATGATTAATGTGAATAATTGATAGTCTACTATATTACATTGTTGCCTTTTATTGCAGGAATGAATCTCACCTTTTTTCTTTCTACCGAGATCTAAGAAAAGGTAAAAAGTGGGATATCCGCGATTTTGGATTATCCGAAGCATCAGCCCCCTCCATTAGTGTGGATAGTCGGGAAGTTGACTGTATAGCTAACTGAAACCTGACACAGCAGTTGCTCTAGATTTCAGAGGGTATTTCTCGTATGTTAGCCAAAATGAGGCACAAGGTTATCACTGGTTAAGTGGTGCTTGTACTATACATCCTGCAGTCATTTATGTTCACTTGCCTAGCGCAATGGATTCAACAGTTTCTAATTTTTGCTTGATATCAGAAGACCTGGACCATGTATGCAACACAAAAGGAAATTACAAAGTTCATTTGTGGAAAACTTCCATTTGTACAAAAGGTATGTTACTTCAGTGATGGCCGTGCAGATCTACACAAAAAATACAAACATTTTAGAAAATTATTTCGTCATGCCAAACATTTCTCCTTAGGAGCATCAAGGGCATTTTTTGCTACCAGTCATGAGAAGTCCCTATGTGATAGGATTGGTGGCACAGTGAAATGCTGAGTTGCCAAAGAGTGTATTTTGATAACCATATAATAATAGTACATCAAGTATCCAACTTCTGTAGATTGAAACTAAACATATACATTTCAGGCTTGTCAGGAAGGTGCAACATGAGTTACCAGTATCATTTTTGCAAGTCAAGACCATGTCTGGAACACATTGATTCCAGCAATTTATTCCACTGAAAAATGATATAGTTGGAACCAAATGCATAACTTTTCACAAATTTTTTTTTTTCCAGTTTTTAATTTTAGTGAAATCATCTAACACTTGCCCCCACGTCACAGCGCTCTACGAATGCGTACATTTTTTTAAATCACTGGTTCATTGGAATATATTAAAAGCTTAGCTATGAAGGTGAAGACGCCTCAGTCAAATCCTTACACCCACTTGGACCATCATCCTCATTCCACTGGCCTGCAGCTTGCAGAGAAGACAGATGGAATGTTCCAGCACATAATATTACAGTTTTGTTAGTATACCAGCAACTAAAGGAAGTTGTAGGACATAGTACTTCCCATAATAAGCAGTGGACTTTGCTGGAATTCAGTTCAAGAAACATTTCAGCTCTTAAGACTGTACGGGAAAATCATTCATATCGGTCTTTTTAGAGAAAGCATCACCTATTATAAGGGTAAAGTCTATTTTTTCAGCATTTATATGGTACATAAAAAATAATATGTTGATATGAATGGTAAATTATAAAAAAATAAGTTTTATGACTTGTGCATGTCTGCATGTGTGTGTATGTGCATATGTAAATGTAAGGATGAGTATATATATGCACACACGCATACCATAAATTAAAGTGATTTTACGTGATTACCGAACAATCTTTAAATAATATTAATTTCTGTTATATGACAATTATAACAATTTTAAGTAAAATGTTCATAAAACATACATTACAGTAATGGCATTCCTGTATTTTATAATTTAATATAAAATTTTCATTAAATTACATAAAAAGTCATTGATTTTTCTTTGTAATAAGTTTGAACATAGTTAAAGAAGAAATCTAAAACCTATAATGATGAGTTTTCTTAACTGCTTTTTGTTAAATATTAGCATTTCCAATTTCACAATTTCTTAACTAAAAACATGTTCTTTTTATACAAAGTAATCATGTGCAGCAATGAGAAAGAAAAACATACACTTTCAGGCATATTTTTTTTAAATCTACATAGGCCTATTTTTTTTAATTACGATAGAATAAAAAATTTCATACTGTTGAAAATTTTATTTCTTGAAATATATATATATATTTCTTTATGTTCTACACTCCTTAAACACTTTCATGTTTGGCAAAATGAGGCACAAAAACTTTGAACCTCTGTAAAAAAAATGTAAGAGACACACATGAAAAAAAAAATTATATTTCTTTTAACTTGGCTACACAAATATTAAATTTCATAGAAATCTGTGCTGGTGGGTAACATTTTCATAACTTACTGGGTGAATTGGCATAGAATGACCCTTAAATGTGTTCTGTAGTACAAAAAAATAACGTGTGCAATCAATTAATTTCAGCATATAAAGCCATGCATCAGCAAATATAGAAAATTAACAGCATATCAATTTGGCTGAATACCTCCAATAAAAAATTAATACAACAATAACAATAGAACTACTTTAATTTTAACTTTATGGGAAATGGAAAGTACGTGAAATACAGATTACAAAATGTAAGCCATGTGAGTCAAAGAGGTGTGAGGCTAAACAAAATCCTATACAGATAGTAAACACCAAAATCAGTGATTGAAATGAACATTTCTAACATGAATAAGTTCATAACTGTGTTATCTAGTCTTTCATTTAAGCTGTGTTGCATCACTGTTTGTGAAGCCAAATACACATAATCTGATGCAGATTTGATTTTATATCGCTTGCTGATGCTGCAGTAAAACTGTTTCTATCCAAATGAAATAAAAACTATTTTGTGAGGTAAAGAATCATTATATGTCTCTACTGTGATACATTCGAAATATTGCACTTCATTTTGTTAAAAAGGACACTTCTAATAGCTGGTATGCAAATTTTTAGTTTTTAGTTTCAATTGCGATATGACAATAACTAGGCCTTATAGCTAAAAAATCAAGAATTAAGACATCTGGGTCTTCATTCTAAGCTTCTTGGGTTGTCTATCAATACCTTCCGATATTTATTCCGAGAGACGACACTCCAGTCGATCTGGAAAGAAACAACTCGAAAGAAGCTATTCTTAGTGCAGTGTCGGTTCGTTGCCTCTTTACTTAGACTATGTTCGGGTTATATCCCCTTCTACCTGTTTCAACCAACCATCTTAACTTATAGTTAACAACCAACTGGATAAATACTTGAAATTTTTATGAATAAATTATATGAAAAATAAATGTTTGCCTAAATATCACTCTTGTAAGTTAAATAATTTAATATATTAGTCAGTAAGAATGTAACTCACTGATGTTGGGATTCATATAAATAAAATAAAGGATATTTTTATAAACTATTTACATAGGATATTCTGTGTGCAGTGTGTTTGCATTATGTTTTGTTTCAACACAACTCTTCACACTGAATGATGGCTACTAAGAACTCGCTGAACAATATTAAATAACAGAAATATGCCAATTATACGTATTTGCACGTTTCGATAAAAGGCAGTGCTCAAATATACAATGCAAGAAGTCCTGTACACCCACTGGCGAATAATTTTATTGTTACATTAACATGACAGTAATGTAAAATATCATAAAAATACCTTCTGAAAATTTATTTACTTAAGACTTATCAACACTAAAATATACTGTACATATTATTTTACGTATTAAAAAATATTGCGTTTTTGTAACGATTCAAACTTCAAAAGTATGTATTTCGGGGAGTATCATCCCAACTACTCAAAACCATGCGTTCACCTATTACTTGGAAGAATGTGAACTCATAGTACTTTACTACCTAACATGATACATGAATTGTGTAAAAATCTTTAAAATTTTGTACAGTTTTAGCACTTCAGATATTATTTAAGATACAGTAGAATTCATTGCATACATTGGTAAAATTTTGCAATACTTAAAATGTGCGTATCGTAATTTGCTCTTTTGCAGACATTACAGTAACACAAAAGGACAAACTAAAATAATTTGATTATGGCTTTGAAATATTAAAATGTTTTCTAATATAGTAAGCTAGATAAAAAAATTACAAACTTTGAGAAGATTTGAACCAAGTAAACCATCTCCTCTGGGTTACGAAACCAAAACACTAACCACACACCTAACTGTGCATTTATTACTTTAGGACTAAAATAGTTATATTTTGTAATGTGTTTAATATGAATGAAAATGTAAAAAGTATTGAGCATACAGTATTACACGGACTAAGCGACCCTCTAGCCTGCATGGTGGTCTATAATAAGTGAGGTACTGTGTTAGTAACTCTTTGCAGCACTTCAAACTATGTTTATAACAAAACATTAATGTAATCATATCACGCAGAACATTTAGAGAGCGCAGATGCATAAATATTGTGCCAATCTGTAACAAATGTAACCTTCGCTTTTTCGTCCGCAATGTTTGTTAACTAGAATTCATGATCGTGAAACAGCTCTCGGCAGTAACATAGCACTCGAGAACTCCCGATTAGGTTGAAACAAGACTTGAAAGAAAACGAGACCCTACATGTAACTTAGAATAACTAAAACCTTAAATTTTCCTTGAATTGTTATTTCAAGATAGAGATTTCAATTCCGAGAAACTTAGAATAAAGTCCCAGATGCCAATGTTACTTTGAAGACATGGACTGTACAGGAGTTCCTTGATAAAACTAAGGTAGCTACAAATGTAACAGTAACATAATTGTAGCATTAGCAAACATGTTTCATTTACGGCACAATCTGAATTCTTCCTGCAGAAAAGAACCAACTCACAAAAATTAAATAAATGAGACAACTTTGTCAACTGAAGAAATACATTCCATTCTGCATTCTGTTGAAATAACCAACCTATGGCCGCTAGATTGTACTGCTATCTGTATTATGTATATTCAAAAATACTGACAGTTAAATGGCTGATACACATTCTATAAAAAATAACCTGATACTTTGTTCCACTTTGCAAAATATATAGTTTATAAATTTTATACTCAGCAAAATAGATCTATGTGATTTTGGTTTCTTTTATAATAATGTTGTACGTTCTTTTGACAGAAAACACTGCAACTAGTAAACACAAAATTGCTTATTTTATATTGTGGACCATTATTATATGGTATCACTGTGGTGACGGGTATGGAAAACTTAATCCAAGGTAAAACAGTAAAACATCTTTGTAAATAACAAAACCAAATAAGTCAGTTCAGGAAATAATAGAGGTTAGTGCATAATATTTACAACTAAAACTAATTTTTCTGGTTATTTTACTAATGTTTCTAAAGAATTATATTGTCAATTATGTACCATCAATTCAGTTTAGGTTGAAGCAAATGAATTTGAAGAATGTTAAATGTTACCTGTAAAGGCTACAGTGTGTGAAAGTGAAATGTGCATAAATTTACTTCAAAAAGGACGAGTGCCTTGAAGAATGAAATAACACAGTTGTGTGCAGCAATGTCATCACTGTTCCTTGGATGAAAACAAGGACCGTCGAGCTCAGCTACTACCACATTATGATATTGTTTCAGGACTCTTTGAGTAGACTGTCCATGTAGTAACTCTCAGGACGAATTATATTGATAAAGAGAATATTCTCGCCAGCACCAGGAATTGAAATAAAATTAGTAAATTGCAGCAGCATCTCAAACATATCTCCGGATGGAAACCAATTATAGAGATACATGGACTGACTTTGAAATACAGGTTAGTGGAGTAATATACAATATTCACTCATGTCCTGTTTTCATAAATTACAATATGAATGTTATCAGCATAAGCATGACTGATTTTTTAGGATACTGATCTGCATGACTTGATACTACTTTTGGAGATGAAAAACTTGGAGATGTTAGTGGAAATAATGTAATGTAATGTCTTTTTTTTAAGAAACACATCACTGTAAACTTACAGCAACTAAATAAATATTTCAAGGAGGAAACTTCAGTACAACATAATGTTGATACAGATCCAGACTATGCACCTGATCCATTTCATCCTCCACAAATGGTATGCCATCCACAGCAAAGTCAAAAGAATGTGAAGAAACTTAAATAAAAGACAAAAAAACATAGAAATTAAGAACATTATAATTAGAAATGTGTTAAAAGTTGTTAAACTCGTCGGAGAGTACCAACATTATTGCTCACAAAATTGTCGCAAGAGACAGCCAGTAGATGCTACGAAGGTAAAATATGTCAACTTATGAAGACGGCATGAATGCGCAAGATAATCCTTTGATGGAATGCTTGACAATCAATATAAAAAAAAAAACCTTACCACTACCAGGAATTCTACCAATATCATGTTTTATAAGAGACAACTGTGGCCCATTTAATCTGTAAAAGAATGCCAAGGATTTTGGTACGTTTGTATACAAAGTCAAGCAGGCCATGGTGTCATGGTGCACACAAAGATGGGTCATATCTGCTGTAACAACCTGAAAACCATATATTTAAAAATACAGACACACTTATTTTATGGTGTGATAGTTGTGTTGGTCAAAATATAAACATTAATTTTACATTAATCTTAAAAGCTACTTTAGAATATCATTCATCATAAAAAAAATAATTCATTTGTGGTTTCTGGTGTCCGGACATAAAATTTTTTCTATTTAACGACACACCCTTTCCTGATATTGAAACTGCCCTCAAACACCAGAAACCTCTTCACCTAACAGACGACTACAAAGAAATAATGAGACGCATAAAGAGAAATCATCTCAAAGAGCTGGATGTGAAACACTTTATCGGAACATTTCAGATAGAAGTAAGTGAAGAGATTTTTATCAGCATTTAAGAGCCTTGTACAGTAGGTGCTAGACATCACGTTTCAGATATGGAAACAGTTAGGCAATAAGAAATATACTGGCTATTGCATCAACAGCTGTGCCGCCTTTATGCACGAGTGTGTAAACAGCCTACAGTGTTTTTGTCGTTGACTTTTTCCTATGAGACTATAAGTAGTGACCCTAATATTTTATTTACGGCATGTGTGCAGCAAAGTCCAGCACGTGTTTCTCCATTTTGTTTTATATTTCTGGTTGGTATTTTTTATGTGACAGCAGTCTGAAAATTGGTTTTTTGCCATTTAAAGATGCCCCGAAACCATGTTCCCAAGCATGATATCTAGAAAACAAAAACACAGAAGCATAGTTTTAAATGTATTTTCTTTTCATAAAGATACTGAACAATTGTTAAGTAGTATTTCTTTAAAAAACTCTCTCTTAACACTCTGTAACAATGTTCATGCAGCTGTATAGGGCTATTAACATCTAGGTCTTCAGCGCTGGTGACGGGTGCCATGATGTATGGAACATCACCAAAATGGAGGGGGTGAGGAAACGGGAGATCCCCGAGAAAACCCACCGGCCAGCGGCATCGTCCGGCACTATTCCCACGTGCTAAAATCCACGGACCGGCCCCGTCGGGAATCGGACCCCGCAGCGCCTTGGTGGGAGGCAAGTGCTCTAGCCACTGCGCCGACCGTGGTCCTATCTCAGATGGAGCTTATGACAACCAATAGGAAATAGTTATCTAAACAAAATGTTTCTTAGTTACAAACCAGGGGAATAATGCTAGAGAAAAGCAAAAGCCTCCTATTTTCACAACTAATTATTTTGAAAGTGAATACTCTGTAGTTGAAATCAATAAATGTGAAAAGGCTGAACTAGAACAGGTTTCCATGATAAACTTGTCCCTCTATGGGAAAACAGCAAATGAAAAGCAATTCCAAAGTTTCGTTACATTGAATTTTAATGCACTTAATGCCAAAGACTTCTTTTAGAACTTGGTTGGCAATGCACATGTGAAACACTATATAAATGACTTTTCTGAGGTTCCAGATTTTTCTGTGGAATTGTAGTGCACATAGAAATAATTTGTTTATCAGACAGTAGAATGTTATTCTATTATGTTGGCAAAAAGGGAGAAAGTGAACGGTTTAAAGAGGCAAAGCCAAGATGGAGGTAAATATGTTAAAGAGTGAAATTTTTAACGGCACTGGATTGTAAAGAAGAAACAGAAATAGAGGTAGCTGTGCTAGTTGTTAGAAACTTCGTTCATTTTATCAGGTTATGGACCCAAAATTCTGTGAAGGCTAGTGTAAGTAACAGACTATCTGAAACTGTTGTGATTGCATATGAATGTCGCAGACTGTAAAAATGGTAGAAAATATAGACATTGGAACATTAAATAAATTTGATGGGAAAAACTATCCTCACTGGAAATTTCAAGTCCCGTGAGTATTTAAAGCTAAAGATTTGTATATCATTGCTGTAGGAAAAATGGTGAACCATGGACGCTAAGAGTCAGAGAAGTGGACAATGAGTGACGATAACTGCTATATTTGTGTTAGCCGAAACTATGAACTTTTCACAAAACATGCTGCTAGTAAAATGTGAAACATCATGTCAGATGCTTGAAATACTAGACTTGGTACACCAGGGTAATAGTTAGATTTCAGTTTAAGGGGCTCCCATTTTGCTATTTACTTCCCCTCTCCCAAAATTAAAGCAGGGATTCCAGGGGTCCTCCCCCCAGAAAATGTTGATTTCAAGGTGCAAAATAGCACTATTTAAGTGTTTTTCATGCCTTAATGCAGACTATAAGTGGCACAAAATTTAATATTTTTTTCTGAGTTAATGGCTTCCTGTGAAAAAATATTACAAGGATGTCATAAAACAATTTTTAATACCAGAAGGAAATTGTATGCTGTATAGCAATGATTAAAAAAATTAGTACTTGAGGGTTCAATCCCTGGCAAGGTCATGCCAAATTTTCGATTTTTGCGAGTGGTAATTGTGAGGGACAAAGTTGCTTGTCAGTAGGTTTTCACAAGGATCTCCCGTTCCATCCACTCTTGCATTCTAGCACTGCTCAATATTCACATTGTTCACCCTCATCGGCTCCCAAGATGATATTTTTAAAAGCCGCTCAAATACCTTCAATTTACTTCACAAATTCATTATTATTATTGTATGGCATAATTTTCAATGGGTAAGTTAGGTAGTATATTGTGCTAAACTTTTATTGCATAGCAATGTTTGAACAATTCAATATTATTCACTAAAATTATATATATAATATACACACGTACGGAAGTAGAAAACAGTAACATGTGGCATATTTAGATGTAGGCCTAATGAAATTTCTGAGTGCAGAGCTCACTACAAATTTCACGTAGTTGTTGAAACTTTAAATTAATTTTTCTATTACTTTTGTTAAAAAATTTCTTGTTATTCAACTGGATCAACTAGCTTAAGATATCTATGCAAAATGTGAAAATTGCTACTTAAAGGACTTTCGAAGTTAATATAATCAAGACCAAGAATCTTGTACGTAACTTTTTTTTGCCAAATTTACATGTTTACTACCAAATTCTACAGCACATTATCGAAGGTCACACTTAAACATATAAAATTATGATTTTTAAGCACAATATTATAAATAATACTGTATTCTTAAATCTGCGCAATATCTGCTCAAAAATCTGCCATGAGGAAAAAAAATAGTTTGCTATTTTATTGCATGTTGATGTCCGTAAACTTCACTTATTTGTAAGAAACTGTAAAATTCCCGTTTGTATATCTACTCCACTCCGCTATATGCATCCACCACAATCTCCAATTTTTATAATTGGCTGCTTGCCATTAAAAATTGTTTTTATGTTGGAGTTGCATAAGATTTGTTGCTCTTTAACAGCAAACTTATTTTATAATATTTATGACCTTTGAGACACACACACAAACTGCTAGCCAATAGAAACAGTCAAACTGATGTATAATATCACAGAACTCAGTCTGCTGTAAAAAAAGTAGAGCCAATTTTGCATGTCTCGTTGGACTTGCATTCAGGAGGATCCGAGTTTGATGCCTGGTCCAGACATCCTGACACAGGTGTTTTCCATGGTTTCGCTAGATCATTCCAGGCAAATGCTGGGATGGTTACTTAGTAACGGTCATGGCCATTACCTCCCTTAATCCCTATCATATACGTAAAGGCATGTTGTATATTGTCTCTATTGACCTCACTGGAGGATGAGATGTAAAACTTAAAAAAAAAAATCAATGCAATACTAGACAGGCACGTAATAACAGTTTTAAGAATGTTGAGCATTGCTATTCAAAATAGAAGAAGCAATTATTATGAACTGTACAAAAATGGCAATGGCTGTATAAATTTTAAATGTAAATTAACCATTGTTTTCTTCAATATTTTTGGTACTTAAGTTTCAAAGTAAGTGCAAATCATTACGGAAGTACGTAATACAGGCTTTATTCATGATTTTATTTATGCTTACGTGCTTTGTTTTAATTTTAAGGTCAAAGGACTTACAGTCTGACCATTGATGCATCAGGCTTATAACAACGAAATTCAGAACCATGCTTATCCCACACTACAAATTTCGCAAAAAAAATTATTTATGGAAGTGTCCACATAAGTACTACACTGACAATGGGACGTGTTAAATAAACAGTACACGTTACTCTAGATTTCATGTTCAAAAGTGATTAAAATGTTTTTGCACATTGACATTTCTTCGTATTTTATCAAGCCTACTTGAGCACACTGCGTGTCACAACTCACACTCAAAACACAATGAGTTAGCGGTTGACTCTTCAAAAGCCTTATTTACAAAAATGTACTGTTAGCTAAGGCACTGACTCAGTGTTTTGGGGAGAATTTGGTGAGTGGAAGAAGGCACAAAGGGATTGGGTGTACAATGTCTGTTATGAACAACATGTTTTGGACCCTTCCTAGTTCCTACCACTTGTCTTAAAAACATTTTCTCCTTTCGCTGAAAACCCAGGGGGAAATAAGAGGATGGTTTCGGGGAAGGCCTGGGCCCGCTGGGCACTGCTAGAACGCTCTCGCAAATTGAAGATGGAGGGAAATTAAATGGTGTTCAGGTTCGTCTCAAGATGGAAAATTTGGCAAAAGTAATCAAAGAATCAAGATAAAGTATGATCGATACAGCTAATATCACAAAGCTTCTAAGCAAGATGAAATACTGTCTGTTACAACTGTAAGGAAAATAGGCATACAGCCTGAAAATGTAGGTAGCCAAGGTCAGGCAAGCAACCTTACTGAAACGAATATTTCACAAGTGACTAGACAGCATTTGTAGTAAGTTGTCTAATGCAGAATGTTCTTAATGATGAAGACGGACAAGGGATAGTCAAGCATCATGCGAAATGATGCACCTGATTGAAAGCCTGCAAGATTTCAAAGAAGTTAATGAAACTAAAGTGCTAAGAAACAACATAAGCTTGTTAGTTAAAGACAGAGGCACAGTGAAAAATAAACAACTTCTCTTTAATAATATGTGTATTGAAGCTACCTTACATGATGTTATGTTCGTACCTGAGCCAAGATATAACTTGTTTTACCGAAAACCAGCTCACAAAAATGGGGATGGTGTTAATTAAGATAGCAAGAAAGCTGAAGTTTATGAAGATGGAAAATTTACAGCTGTTGACATAAGAGAAGACAACAACCTTTTTACACCATACTTTTCCAGACTTCCAGGAGGGAAAGAACAAAAGAATCAGGTAGTTAATTCACTGTGATATGTGTGGGCCTATGCCTGAACAGTATTAGAGGTTTGTGGGTATTTTGTTCTATTTAAGGATGACTGTCCTTGCTTTAAATTTGCAAGATTCCTTAAGCATAAAAATGTAAAAATGAGGTACACAGCAGCTTTGAAGAACTGGTACATATTTGCATGAACTATTTTGGAAAAAATGTACAAAGACTGAGAGTTGACACTGGAAGTGAATTCATTAACAGCCAGTTCAAGGAATACTCATGTTCACAAGGAATAGTGATGGAAACGACTTCACCATACTCACCTGAACAACATGGGCGGGCAGAGAAACAGAACATACTGTTATATGTAGTGTTTATAGTATAGAGAAAGATACTTGCAGGAAAAATTGTGAGAGAGCAAGGTTGGTATGATTGGGAGATATAGGTAAGTGGCAGTTGGAACTAGGATATGTGAGAGAATATGTAAAGAGGAAAGTATTGTAACTCATGTATTAAAATAAATAAAGAAAATACTGGCGATGAGGATAAAGAAGAAACAATGGGTTTGAGCTGACAAATTAGAGAATTTGACCCGGCTAGTGAAGACTTCATGTCATACGTGGAAAGGCTGCAACAGCATTTTATTGTAAACACACAAAAGACACCAACAAAGTACATGTGTTCAGGCTGGTAGGGGTAACACACAAAAACTTTTTAAAAATGTGCTTCTTCCTGCAGTCCAAACATCTAAATTGTTTGCTCAACTAGCGAAAAAGCTGTCCAGCCAATTTCTGCCAGTGCAAATGATTATTGCTGAACGATACAAATTGCACAAACGTGACCAGCTTCAAGTGGAAACTGTGTCACAATATATCATAGAATTTAAAAAGTGTGCAAAGACATTTCATTTTAGAGCGTTCCTGGGCAATGTGCTTCATGACCTGGTTTGTGGGTTATGTTATAACACAATAGTTGTTTACCCAACCGAAACTCAAACTTCCAGAAGGCCTGTACGATAGCACTCAGCATGGAGCTAGCTGCATCACAAACAAAACTCCTACAACCAACAACGCCCGATGTATTAAGCAGTTATCGACGAGGCCTTCTAAAGAAAACAATGCATGACGTACCTATCAAAAAAAGGCACATTCTTCAGGTTATGGTAAATAAATGAAGCAGACAAAAACGACAAAAAAATTGTGATGCTCACATGTGGTCGAGAACACATAAGCGACTGATGTCCAGCAATAAATTGGAGTTTTTTTCCAGTGTGGTAAAATATGACCTCTAGCATGCGTATGACAAAGTAAGAAGGTTCATCACGTAACGGGAACAGACGGTTCCAATGACGAATGAATCAATAGGATCGGTGGTAATAAAACACAAAGACATGTGCAAGGTAAGGGAGTGCACGTGGACACTGTAAATAAACCGCTCACCGCAGTAGTGTCAGTGGACAAACAGAGGTTAGAAATGGAGTGAGAGATTTTGGTCAGCGCTTAACATCGAGATCTTTAGCGCTGGTGAAGGGTGACATGATGTATGGAGAAGCAGCGAAATGAATTGGTGGGGAAAATGGGAGATCCCTGAAAAAAACCGGCCAAACAGCGGCATTGTCTGGCATAATCCCAATAAATGAAAATCCAGGGACCGACCCCGCTGGGAATTCAACCCAGATTGCCTTGCTTGGAGGCGAGAGGTTTTACCTCTCGGCCACCACTGCCCCTGTTAGAAATGGAAGTTGACAGAGAAACAAGCATATTGATTGTGTTGGAAGTAACATATGAACTCACTTAAAAAGTACTAGTCAGTTCTCATCTGAAAATATTACCAAATTTAAACTTATCATAAATACTGAAGAATGGTCACCATACAGTGATTTAAATGAAAAACTGAACTCATTCTTAAACTCGGTCCTTCACCATTGTGAAAACTGTTTTCCGTCAAGGCAAATTTGTGTAAAAAACCAGGCAGAAAAAATAATTGGGTAATTAAAGGAATAAAAATGTCATGTAATCATAAAAGCGAACTGTACAAAACCACTAGAATCTGTAACAATCCAAATACAGTCAACAGGTTGTAAGGTACTTTGCCATTCCACCCCAACCTATTCCGAATTTACACTATTTTTATTTCCTCCTCTTCACAGCGATGTTGACTTTTTGCCGGAAATAATTAACATTTATTGTTGTTAAAAGTAATATTTTGGTTCTTTGATGATATGAAACCCATGGCGTCAATATAGGCCTAGGAACCCTGGATGCTTGACAGAGTTTTTTTAGGTACATTGGTTTGCAACATGAGGTAACTGGTATAGTTGTGTTTTCCTTCTCTCTTGGAAGTCGCCCGGTATCATTATTTCTGTGCCCGGCCTCCCTTGATAAAAAAGTGTGTTCAGAGTCTTTTGGTGCAATGCAACGATTATGTGTGATGAATCAAGTCGACGTCACAAATGACGCAATAAAGTGTGGTTTCAAGTACATGCAATGTGGGCAGAGAAGCCAGTAGTCTGGACCCCTTCCAGAAACTTTTCATCACCAAATTGTATTTAATCATCCCTGTATATTCTACTACCGCGATGGGCCGAACAGTTTAAATTTATTTTAATATGACTAAGAAAGAGTGCTGTTGAGTAGTAAGCGTATCCAGAGCTGTAGGAAAATATTGCACTACCATACATGTTTGCGAGTTAAAATGTTGTACAGTTGAATCACCCGGCACACGACTGACGTCACTACTGTGTGCCAACTGAGGTTAGCGGCCGAAATACTCTGCGTTTCAACAGTGGATAAACTTTTATCTTTTTTTATTTTATTTGCTCTCGTTGCAGTCAGTCGAGCACATCATTATTTTTTTTATTCTGAACTATATTACCATGAGCACATAGTGGTATTGCTTTCCTAGTGGAAGTAAACGACGTCTAAATACATGCTGTTAGTTTTATTACTTTCGCTCAAAACTGACTTTAATGATTGTGTAATCCTTTGATGCTAGAGACCAGTCATCTTTTGTTTCCATTCACCACACTGACCCGCCCCAGGCCAAATGAGATTTAAAAGGGCTCGTTCTACTGACTGAAAGGACATTTGTCCTTTTTACTGCTTTATTATCAGCTGTTACGTCCTGCAATTGGGCAGTGGTATGTATTGGTATGTGTGGTGTTTGCTATAGACTTGAGGCCGCGAAAAGTACCACGCTGCGGACTTGCATATAGCCGTGTACCATCACAAGGTACAAAACGTATTGCAAAGTACTAAAAAAATTTACAAAGGCAACAAAACAAAAACCCTTCAGCAAAATCATTTAAAGATCTGACAATATAATCAAAACCACATGGATCATTACAAAAACAAACCGGTAAGACATCAGAACCACTCTCACATGTAAAACTCAAGTTCTGTCTGTTATGCTTTATCTAATATTGTAGGCATATTAAATAGAAACTCAGCATTATTGGTTTACCATGCATATTTTCATTCAATTATGACATATAGCATAATGTTCTGGGGAAATTCTACTCATAAGAAAAACATTTTAGCATGCAGAAATTAATTGTAAGAATACTACATGGTAAAATCAGTCAGAAACTTCTAGACCCTTCTTTAAAAACTGAAACCAAAACTTATTCCACAAAAATTAACATTTTTATCAGCACAATATAAGTAAAAACCTCCTGCATATACCTCTTGTTAACTTGGCCGTACAACAGAAAGGACCTTCATACACTGCCACAAAACTGTTCAACAAACTTCCAAGATATTAACATGTACAAAAACATATAACGGAATTCCTAATATCCCATGCATTCTACTCAGTCAAAGAAAATTTATATAATAAATAAGCAAAATAGCATACCTTGGCATAAGATATTTTTTCCGTTTTTGTGTGCGTTTATTTTATGTGGTGATGGTGACAAAGAAGTGGATGCGGATCCATAAATGACGAATTCCTATTCAGACAAGAACATAACTCAGTAAACGACGAAGTCACACAGGCTGTCCACAAATTATCACTACAACTTTGACTGTAAATAAAAAAATAACGAAAGGTGATTGAAGCATGC
This sequence comes from Medauroidea extradentata, assembly GCA_003012365.1. Taxonomy (NCBI): domain Eukaryota; kingdom Metazoa; phylum Arthropoda; class Insecta; order Phasmatodea; family Phasmatidae; genus Medauroidea; species Medauroidea extradentata. Next base: position 2,260 of record PNEQ01027714.1, on the reverse strand, counting down.
AGTTTGTTTCATGCAAAAGAAAACTCTCAAAGATTTCATATGAATGTTTATAATTATCAATGTCATAATTTCTACGCTTGGTGTGTTTTTCAAATCCTCCATAATGACCATTCCTCAAGACAACGTTCAATGCATGTCTTGGTTCATTGAGACCAAATCAAACACACAAGTGCAACGAAATTACAGGACAAGATATGGAAAGAACCCCCCTGCACGATCCACAATACGAGACTGGCATAGGTGGTTTACAGACACTGGCAGCGAGCTGCATCAGGAGGGCGCAAGCCGACCAAACACAAGTGCTGAAAATATTGACCGTGTATGTTCTGCGTTTGAGCGTAACACTGGAAAGTCAGTTCATACTGCTGCATGACAACTGCAGTTACTCGATCAAAGGTAAACAAAGTCTTGCACAAGCAGTTATGATTCTATGCATACAAAGTGCACCTGGTTCAAGCTCTGCAATCAGATGATGCATCACAGCGTGCTGAATTCGCTGCTGACGTGTTGCAATGCATTGACGATGACAACAGGTTCCTCAAGCAAGTTGTGTTCAGTGGCGAAACAACATTCTGTGTTGAACAGGCATAACGTTCAAATCTGGGATTCAGAACACCCCTACCTATCACGAGAGATTGTGCGCTACAGCCAAAAAGTGAATGTGTGGTTCGGTATCATGTTTGATTGTATCATCGGCACATTCTTTTTCATGTAAAGAATAATCACAGCCAATGTGTACCTGGACATGCTCACCGAATATGTGATCCCACAACTAGAAGATATGCCGCCAAATGTGATCTTTCAACAAGATGGTGCACCTCCATTGGCTGTGCGAGACTTCCTGAATCAGCAGTTTCCTGGACGTTGGATTGACAGAGACGGCCCAATTTCTTGGCTCCCTCGCTCACCGGATATCATGCCGCTCGACTTCTTCTTATGGAGCTACGTTAAGGACAATGTGTACAAGACCCCAGTTGAAAATTTGGAGGAATTAAGGCAGAGAATAACAGCTGCCATTGAGACTGTCGATGAGGGCATGCTGAGAAATGAACTATGTAATAAAAAGAAAAGAGAATTGATGTACATCTTTGGATGAAAAGAGTAGCTGTCTTTCCCTGTTATCTATGAAAATAAATAAAGACTGAAGTTTTACAGATTGAAAATAATTGTTAATTTTCTTTAAATAAATTTCCTCTAGAAAATTGAACCATTAAATAACATATGGCGACCACAACAGGACAATTGATGGAAATAGAGAAAAGTTGATTTCAGTAAACTGTAATTATTCCAATATGGGAAAAGACGAAGAATTAAGGACAGCCTTAAAGAAGAGGAGAGTTTTGAGGTCGGTATTTTCAAAACAATTTGATGTTATTAATAACTTGTTAGTGACAGGGGCGGAAAAAGAGATAATTAGCACTAAATTTTTAGTGTTTGAAGCAAGGTATTGTGAGATGTCTGACATTGACCTTGAAGTCAAGGCGCTACTTTATGAAATGGAAGAAAGTGAAGATGTGATTACTGAAGAGCTAGAGTCAACTGATAATTATAATGAAAAGTTCCATTCACTAAAAGATAAAGTTAATATCTTACAACAAACTCAGGTTATAGTTGACAAATCTATATCTGAAATTAATGCAAATAGACAAAATCATATTAGATTGCCTAAGCTGGAATTTGTTAAATACTGTGGTGAAATCTCTCAATGGTTGGGATTCTGGGCCCAAGTTTCTTGTATTGATAACGATTCTGAACTTTCAAATGAGGAGAAGTTCCAGTATCTTATACAAGCTACTTTACCAAAATCTAGGGCTAGATCTGTGGTTGAATGTTTTCCACCTTCTGGAGAAAATTATATCAAGGCTGGGTCATTCCATGGAAAATCACCCAATTTCAATTATTTTGGTTGCTGACCCATTTTGAAAAAAATTGAAATTTTGTCACACATAATGTACATATTTCAACAGTGCAAACCCAAAGTTATTGATTTTTATCTGCCCTCATTTTCATTTTACAGAACAAAATGGCCGGTACAGTGTACCAAAATTTACATTTTCAAGAGTTTTTGTATTGTTTAATATCTTGATATCCATAAAAGATACAAAGTCATGTGTTATCTCATTGCAAAGAGGAGACTGAGGGCTATTAATAATGCTAGTAAAAATAAACAGAATGATGATGATATGTCTTCATATATAGATATAAAAGCTGACCTTGAAACTGACTTTTTTTTAATTTTCAACTGCTCCTACTTTCTTTC
>PNEQ01027710.1:0-11140 GCA_003012365.1 Medauroidea extradentata | reverse complement strand
CCTCCCCCCCCCCCCCCCCTCAAAACATAAAAACCTCACATATTACTACAAGTGATTTCTCAGGAATCACGCATTGTAAAATAGTGAAATTTTTTCTTAATACCTTATAGCATAGGGATCACAATATAATAGCTACATTGATATAATATATGAAATAAGAATGTAAAAAATTCTAACCGCCTTTAAAAAAATATTTTTAAAAGTATAATGATTACATTTTGTACGGTAAGAATTAACGGAGAAGGAATTTACTAAAAGTACCTATGCAGAGTTGAAAGGCACTTAAAATAGCTTTAAAACTATGTGCTATACGTGACACTTTAATTCCTTGAAAAGGCAGAGAAGCGGACACCAATGCTGTACACCACAAGACGTATGATATTTGCCTTCATGACCTGAGTGACTGTGTTCGTGAGTGTGCATGCAGCTGTATCAGTCACCCCTGGTCATTCTATATTTCTAATCGAATCCACCGTCCGTCCACATTCTCCGCTGGATGTTGAGTCACATGCAGCTGCCAGACCTACTGTTCGTTGAATATTGCGTGAGGACATGTAGTGCGAGTCGGTCATAAGTGCTAACAGTGTATCTGGAGCCGGTGTGTTGCTTGTTGGTAGCTATCTACAAAGGTATGTTGCACAACTTTTTTACCGTTGAGAATATTTATGACTATAAATAATTATTAGTGTTCTAAGAAATGGAAAATGGAAATACGCCTTGCATTATTTGCAACAAGTCGTTGTTAGCTGGGCGAACTGTAAGTGCGGCTTCAAAGGGTCTGAAAAGCTTGATTAATTCAAGTGTTAGGAGGGGAGATAACTTACATTTACAATTTCGCCACAAAGAGTCGGTTACTGTGCACAAAGAATGCCGCAAGACATACACACGTAGTACCTCAATCAAAGCTTACTTAGCAAGCACAGAACAATTGAAATTGTTTCAGCAGGCAGTACTTTACCACCAATTCGTAGATATGAAATCAGTAGTTTCGAAATCAAAGAGAATTGTTCGTTTTGTGGAATGGAAACCAGATTTATTCGTAAAACACCACTAAAATACAGAAAATCCGTTCATCAAACATTCAAACATTAAATATAAAACATACAACTCAAATATTCAGAAATCGAAATGATGACTGGGGTGACATCGTAAGGGCCAGGGTAGAATCTGTTGTGGATCTAGTAGCCTCAGAGCAGTGTTACCATTATGATTGTTATGCGAGATTTTCAAACAAAACACAAACGTCAAGTAGTTCTCTGTAGGACGTGGTAGACCTGCAGATGAGAAGCTGAAATAAGCATTTCGGAAGGTATGCGACTACATTAACGAAAGTGACGACTGTCAATATCTTATCTCAGATTTAATACAACTGATGAGGGATTTATCAACCATTGAAAAAGTATATGAAATTAACACTTTAAAACTGTATTAGTTAATCATTTTGGCGATAGAGTGGTAGTAACAAATATACGGAAAAACATCTATTGTTTCTTCGAAAACCAGTGCTGACGAAGCTTTGACAGAGACATGGTGTTCAGACAAAAAATAAAAAACCTGAGGATGAAAATAGGAGAATAGTGACTACTGCTGCATATTTATTGAGAGACGCAATCCAGAATGAAGCGTACGACAACTGATGATATCCTAGTGTAGAGGACATAAAGACAGGTGGATTGAATGTGGCTCCTAGATTACTGGATATGTGTACAATAGGATCGTCTTTGGGATTCATCCCATCGTACTATGAAACAGAGGTGTATCTACAATCACTGCTCAAAGCCAGTAGAGATAGAGGAAGGAAAGTTTTTCCAATTTGTATTCGATAATATTGACTTCAATGTAAGGACTCTAGATGGAAAGGATACATATAATGCACTTAGTGGAATACAGAGTGTAACACCTTAATCTGCTGTTTCAAGTTCCATGAGTGTTCCAAGAGAAAAGTCTTTCGATCTAGAAGGATCGTCTGATATTCCAGTTCTTTTATACGTAAAAGGGACAAATAGTGGTCTTAAATAATTGACAGTACATAATCTTTCTTTCAGAAAAGGAAATGTCTGAATAGGTTCTTGTTTCTACCCGAAATCTCTTGTGGCTGAGCACTTATGCTCTTGATGCAGTATGCGGCTAACCAAAGCAAATTAGCTGACCAGCCATGCATTGTGACTACTTCTGCCTTGCATGGAAAAGGCAAACTCCAATTTTTTCGAATGCTTCAGAAATCTGAACAGCTCCGGAAAAAATTAATGACATTAAATGCAAGTATGGTTAGCAGACAAATAGGTTAAAGAAGCAGGAGAGTATTTCATTCTTAGGTTGTATGGTTGCTCTAATTCCAATATGGATGAGCAGATATTCGATGTATCTACAAGCGGGGGCAAGTATGTCTTTGAAATCAAAATTTAATATGGCGTCTCTTCTTCCCACCTCGGCTGCAGCTGAGCAACACTCATTTAGAACCTACTACCAGGTTCAAAAATGGCTGGGAAATAAATACATGAACCCATTGAAATGGGGCTGGATCCTTATGAACGAAACACTATCCTCATCATTGTACAAAACCACCAGCGCCTGAAGAAGTTATTAAGTTGGTCTCCTGTAATTTCAAGGTGTCCTGTAATAACAACTGCAGCTGTGTGAAGGCATCCGTAGACTGTACAGCAATGCGTGGTGTTTGTAGATGATGTTGCACCAATGTTGCTGTAGTACACAAAGAGGGTCCTGATGAAGACGAGATGGATGTTCAAGGAACTGTCTTGAGCTGTTGATAATCATCTCAACATTTCACCCGACGACATAACTGCATAGGATGCACATCATTGCTTTAAGGTAAGGTGTAATTACATAACTAATAGTGGTATTATGTAGCAGTATTGTTATATAACATGTAAATTTGTTACAATAAACAGCATTGTAAAACTTCTAAACAGTTAATGATACAGTAGCAAATGTTTGAACTGTAAAATAGTGATTGACAAGTACCTAACATCGGTAAAAGCATATGCATGCATGATGTCTTACATTGAGACTTTGTATTTAGTGGGTGTCAGCTTAATCATTTCCGGATAAGTAGCAAATATAATCGGCTTTATGTTAGCCATCCTGAGCTTGAAGCGAGTATTACTAGTCACTACATATAAATTTTTTTCAGTTCTTCATATCTTTCATCAATTTTGATTTCAGTGCATTTTCCCTGTCATACTCGACACTAGGTGACACTAGTTGTATTCAAATTTTAATATTATTTTTTATGTTCCCTGTGTTTCCTACAGTATTACGACAGTATTGAAAATTTTCACAACTCGTAGTTACTGCGAAACAGTTCATAGAAGTATAAGGTGAATGTGTAAATTGTGATGGGGGGGTAAGGGGGGTGAAAGAATGAAAGCGGGGTTGTGGCAGGGGCATTTGACTGGACAACTGTCTATGTGATGTAGATGAGAAAAATATTAACTATTTATATACACACACACATTTTCTCTTTAAGATTACAAGTTGCTTCATAAGGCAAATGCCCAACTTCCTGTAGTATACAGCATGGGTAGCCACTTCTGTCTTTTTAGGTGTGTTAAGTATCACTTACAATACATCATTTTAAAGCTCTTTTAAATGCCTTTTAACTTTGCTTAGGTACTTATAGTACATTTCTTCTCCGTCAATACTTATAGTACAAAATGTAATAATTATGCTTTAAAAATGTTTTTTCAGGATGTTTAGAATTTTTTACATTCTTATTTCAAATAGTATATAAAATGTAGCTATTATCTTGTGATCCCTACGCTATGATGTATTAACGAAAATATTTTCGCTATTTTACAATGCGTGGTTCCTGAGAAATCACTTGTAGTAGCAAAATTTGAATTTTTTATATCTAGAGGGGGGTGGGGGAGGAAGCAAGCGTCGTAGGGATGGGGACTTTTGGCTGGACACTTGTCTACATGATAGTAGTTGATAGAGAAAAAATTAGCTTTATATAATTTTTTTCCTTTAAAAAACACAGGTTGACTGGACTAATAAATAGTATTATGGCCGGTGCTGTCGCGCGCTACAATAGTTATGTGCTGTGATCAAAGACAATACAGCTGTAGTTCGCTTTTCTCACGCGGTACTAGTTGTGGTCGAGTAGTACAATAATGTTGACGAGTGTCGGTCAGATGGCAATGTTATTGTTGATGTTCACAGGAAGGATACATGGTTGGTCTGAAAACAGATCCAGGCTAGAAGGGCTTCCAGAAAGTATCAAGTTACCGTATGGCACTTCCATTAGATTAACGAGCCTCTTCCAGCCATAAATATGCCACTTATGTTCTTAAGGATATCTCGTCACAATATACATTTTCAAATCGATTTGAATCACGTTTACATGGCAACGTTCGAAACGGTGTCCCTGCCACAATGAAAAGTTCCATCTGCTGGTGACTTTCCGCTCGCACTGCCGCTACGGTGACCGGCCGGTTTTCTCCTCTTTGTATGCCACAATGAATGCAGGTGCCTGCCGCTGTGGTACAGTTCATTCTGCGCACAATAGGTGGCAGAGCAGTCGCTTATTTTAGTTTTTAAATTTTTTCTCCGCGCGCTGTCACGGCATTGGCTCTCGTTTTACGACTTACATCAGTCAACCTATAGCAATCACCTTGCCACTCCCGGCCGGTGAGTGCCGCCCCTGCCGTTGCCAAAAAAGTTAAAAGTTCGTCTGGACTTGGCGGCACAGCACAGCACTGCCCGGCAAGCAGAACGGTAGTGACGTCATAGTCGCGTGGGCCAATCAGATAGCCAGAATCACACCAGCACGGCACAGCACTGCAGTTGAAAGTTCATTGTGGCAGGGGCTTTAGAGTTTTGAAGTCGACGTGGAAATGTAGTAATAAAAATGTTCTATTCCTTGCACACGAGAATCGCTTCCACGTGGGGTAGCGTATAAGAATGTTGTTAGGCCCTACCAACTAAATGTTCTAATTAACATACGAAAGACGAGACAAAACTAAATGTTCAAAATTCCACGTTCCATCAGAACGACGAGCTATAGGACAAGATCCCAGTGTCGAGCATCCTCTAAGAACACAGTCTAGCCGCTGACACTGTGCAGGACGTTCGGCAATCATCGGAAATGCTCGAGGCATCTGGCACCTTCAGCAGGCAAAGAGATGCGGCAGCGATGAAATTGCTGTGTGCAACGCTGTATGTTCTGTTGAATAAGACACTACAGCGATGCCTCTGCATACTAGCACTTCTATGCATCAGCCATTTTAATGCGGATTGATTTGTTTCGTTTGGTTATGTTCTTTTTACTAAACCATGGAGAGAGATGTTTTACGACTGTTTTGCCATTGAAGAATTAAATGACGGTGAAGAAAATGATACAAACAAAAATATGAAAACAAAAAAAAATTCTTACCACTGGCCAACTTATTAAAAAATTTTTCATTTCCAATAAAATTATAAGTAATCCTATCCACGGAACCTGCGGCGACGCCATTGCCTGTCCAAAACACACTAGTCGTCTGCATGCAGCGGCCTTGCAACTAGTATTTTTTGCTGCGACTGCTGCAGGTGCGCTGCAGTACAATCATGGCGGCTGAATAGATAGAGCGTACTTCGCTGTTGCAGCGCTTTGCCTGCTGAAGGTGCCCATCGTATCCACGGCCGTAGAAGAACAGGTCTGGACACTCGCCTGGAAACTTGACCCCCTTGTTGTTTGCTGTAGTTCACCAAGTTACCGAGAATATTGTGTTTTATTGGCGCTTCAATTAGGGCGGTCGGACTCTAAAACGTATTTTTTATCAATTTACGAAATACTTCCTTCGCGCACAAATTTAAGAAAAGGCTCCAGCAATCTTTATTTACTTTATAAATTTAACAATGGAAAAAAGTGGGTGGAGTTTGAGCCCGACCGTCCGGATTACAACGCCAAAAAGTACAATATTCTCGGTAACTTGAACTACAGCCATGGGACTTTTAAGGCTTATTTCTAGTGGTTTTGCTTAAACGAAGGCAGATATAACAAATCTGAAAGCTTTCTTTCAAATAGTTTTTTTTTTCCTTCCTCGCCCCCCCCCCCTTAAAAAAAAGACATGACATACGCTTTCGACTATGAAAATTTATTAATAATAAGTTCGTTAAATCCATAACCAGCTAAAATCATAATAATTCCAGTCTTGGAAAAAAAAACAGCCAACGTGGAGATGACGATTTGAAACAAAACTGCCAAACAGATAAGTGTGACCATATAATTGTATTAGAGTAAAGTATGTAGCAAAGTTCAGTGCAGCTTCATATTACTCTAATAAAATGTTTTAATTTTATATTTCCACGCAATTTTAAAATCACATTGGTTTCCAGTACAACCAAAGATTAAAAACAAGAAAAATTTACAGGTTAACCGATACACAGGGAGTTCCACAAGTCTGATCTCGCAGGACAAGTTACATTCCGCATGTGCAAAGCTAATCGTGGCCATAAAGTAAAGTATCTTCTGTCGTAATGGCACACGGATGTGAACACACTACCGTCATCTTACTTCAACACACTGCATCACTACTATAACGTTCCATATTTAACCCATTTATAGCTCTCCTATGAGACGAAACTTATGGGATATTCTGTATATGCTAGCTTCAAACAATATCTGCGTACTCAAGTATAAAGCCACTGTTAATTGACTGCTTGCTGACACAGTGATTACAAATGTTTGAGTAAGCAGTTAACTGTTTCTGTATCCAACAACAAATGTCAAATACAGTAAGTCGAGAGCGAAAAGCAAAGGTGACACTAACTTACATTTGTTCAAGAGAGAAAGAAAGGTGACGGAGACGAAGTTTGAGACAGAGACAGACACACACAGTGGTGGTTACAATGGTTGTGAGTGAGGGAGGTGCGGTGGCTTGACATATGTGTATGTGTGTACGACATCTCTCGCCTCTTTTAAGGCCAATGTACATCAATTATACTGCTTTGCGATATATATTTTTTATTCCTAAACAAAGGCTAATATCGCAGTTTTGTTAAATATTGTTTTTGCTATGCAGTAGAATTTTTTCCTTGGACGCGAATTCAATGACCTGCATGTTAGAATCAAATATCCTATGCCAGGGGTGCCCTCAGGGGGGGTTTTATAACGCACGTTGCGTCATAGAAATTTCAGGGGGGGGGGGGAAGCAATAGGAAAAATATTTTCAAAAATCATTTAAGTTTACGACGTTCGGTTTGTTTTGTTTTTTTATATACATCCTTATTTATTATCTGTTTCTGCAGGTGTTTGTCGTCTATTGTTGCTGTGAGCAAGTTCTGGATACTATGTTACTAGATAATGAAAGAGTTGCAAGTCTTATCGTCCGGGTAGCGCGTCGTTGCTGTCCTCTCGGGGCGGACCGATACTTATGTCGATTTGTCGGTATGGCTCTTAAGCAATACGTTCGCGCGCACGGAGCCCTGGCAACTAATTGGAATATTAAATGCCGCGCAATCACTATCTCTCTCCACTTACTACCCAGAGGTGTCTCGGCCCGACGTACTTTATGACTCGGCGAACTTTTAATGGCGTCCCGACGCCCAAAACCACGACAATGATGGCGCCTCGGCCCACAATACTGAGCGTCTCGACGCCTAGCTTCGACGCCTGACGGTGGCACTCTGCCCTACCGTCGCCGCGATTCGCCGACGACCTCCTCGCTTGCCAACGTCCGTCCCGGACCGACGCCGGCTCGCTTCTCCCCTTGACTGCGCCAAAAACCCCCCGTCACTTGACCAGCAAGTTCCGGTTCCTTTTGGGCCAATCAGGAGTCAGCTTACACCCGATGGCCCCGCCTCTCGAGGACAACAATTCCGGCCAGAACCGTATTTATTAAATCATTGCTTAATTTCTTGTCACTATTCACATTCATTTGCATTAAATGGTTCATTTACTTGTTCACATTATTGATCTCTTAATTACTACATATCTATTACACTGTAACAACTAGCAAAGCCGTTGGCTGGACTCCTCCCCTCGTGACCAGCTAGGGAGGTGGTTCGAGCGGGGGTGGGGTGAGGCCCCAAGACACACTATGCACCTGCTCGTCTCTCCCTCGTCTTCACAAGGACACAATATATACAATTTCTTATTTTTAACATAAAACTTGGTGTAGTAATGGCATTTAGATGAGAACTATTGCAATGTGATCGTGATACAATGACGAGGAGAATGAATGGTCGCAAGACATAGTTATTATTGCACATTAATTTATGATGGTTGACACTGATGACTATTGAATATACTAAATCGGGGTGGCGACCATATGGGCCTGTCACAAGTTCAAAGGGATTCTTCAATGCGTGGAAAAGAGCAATGCGTGACTGGATTGGGAGAAAACAAGTTGTTGGAAGTATTTACTATTCCTCTTTAGCCATTGGTCCGAGGGGGGAGGGGGCTGTTGCCTACCGTTGAGGAAAGGAGGGTGTTGTGTAGTGTTATGGGAGGGAGGGAGGGGGCGATGTTGATTTCAGGAGAAAGGAGATGTACTAGTAGTCACTTGCAGTGGCTCCGGAGCCACGAAGGCAGCAGTGGTGGGGGTAAAGTGTCAGTTCCCCTCCCCACATTTTTAGAGTTTTTGTAACACACTTGTAACTACAGTATTTGAAAAATTTTGTTGTGATTATGGCTGCTTTATACTCAATATTTCTGTTCAGAAACATCTACATGCACCATTTTGTAACGTAAAAGTCAAAGTTTTCCGGGGGAGAACCCCTGGAGAACCGATTTTTTTTAGGTGCGTGCATATTCGCAATATACACGAGTCTTTGCACCCCCCCCCCCCCCCCGGGAACTCAAAATTTCACTCCGCCGCGCCTGCCCGTGTGACGTGCGCATTTGTCTATCAGTGCCTACAATGGCGAGCAAGCTCTATCTCTCTCACTGCAAGGGATGTGGCACGAGTCACGTATAGTTCACGTGAACGTCTTGTTTTAAGTTGTCAGTGTCTTCTGGGATGCACAATGTTTCAAGGAGAGTTAGCAGTGCCGGTTTTGTGCGAAATTAACCATGTCAAAACATCAGAAACTTCTTAAATACCGTTGCCACGGAATAGTAAGTGGTCGGATCATTGCACAAAAAAAATTTCTAGAAAACTAAAAACTATTTGGCTTGTCAAATACAAAATAATTCTGTTTAAGAACTGCAGTGGTTGTAGCTTGAAGCCATATGTAGAGAAGACAATGTTCCAATCGTAAAGAAAATCGGAGAGGTAAGTTGTAATTAACAAGATAATCAATCATTACTCGGCTGTATAAATGACGATAAATTTTTTCTCGGATAATTTTCCTGAGGCTGGGTTGGTGTCTCGGGTACAGCGAAGGCAATCCGGGTTTGATCCCCAGGATTTTCACATGTGGAAATCGTGTTGGACGATTGCATCTCTAGTTGTGCACTATATAAGACCTAATTATTGGAACAAACAGAGGTTTTTACACAGGAGCTGCACATCATAATATTGCATCACTCGACTGAAATTCGTTGATATTTTGTACACAGCCGGTTAGGTCCTAAAATTATACAGTCATCGCTGGAATTCGTATATATATATATAAAAAGGTGGAATACGAAAATACTGCATGCCATAGTTCTCTCACTCATAGATTGCATCACAGGGCTTATGGCATATGAATACGCTAATAAATCTGTAACGAAACTTTTGCTTTACATTTTGTGCGTTACTAATAATCATTCGGAACAGGAAAAAAAAACCCGGAAAATGTGATTACTTCGCTGGGGATCAAACACCAACTCCTGGAATCAAAATCTTTATTGGTATTTAATTCTTCTAAGATGGTAGGTGTTGAGTTAGGAAAATACTTGATAAAATTAAATCTATCATTGTGTAAGAAGAATGAAAAAATAGTTTTTCGTGTCCTTTGCTGTCCCGTAGAACTGGCAGGCGAGGGTATGAATAATATTACAATAGAGTAAGTTGCGATGCATTTATCTGTCGGTTCGACGTTTGGCGCGCTAGACCAGGAAATGTGGAGGTGGTTGTTCAAAGAAATATTATATAATATTACGCATCTCTTTTACATGCCACATAGCAATGGATGGCATTGAAAACTCACTATCTTTAAGTAAATTAAATTCTGTACGGTGTTACTGAAATTAGAAAATGGTAAGTTTTACTAGTGCAACATTTTTAAAAATATTGTTAGAATATATATTTTTTTAATTTTTAAGGCATACTTAATACTAATAGAGTATAACCCCAATAGTCTGTGGTAAAACAGAGAACGAGACGGTTGGATAACAAAGACTCGTGGTTAGACAAGTCGTGCTTACCTAAGACCATAAGCTGGCAGTCGGCGTGCCCGGGGCCCGCAATAATAGTGCTGCCACAACAAGAAAGCGTACAAGGCTACGGGGTTTGACAAAGATAACTTCGTGAAAATTGTTCATTGCAATTACTTACATGTTGTAAAAATATTACAATTTCTATCTGCTGTGTATCTTTTTATTTAGGTTCAAAACTTGCTTAAAAAGTACTATTTTGCACCTGAAAATCAAAATTTTACCGAGGGAGGACCCCCCGTTTTTAATTGTACGTCTCGGCAAAATTATTGTAGATGGAAACTTTGTTACAACATTCGTTAGGGGGGGTTACGTCATACTTTCTGGGGGGGGGGGCGAGCACCCCTGCCTATGTATGCTAAAGCCCCAATCATTTGTTCACTAGCTGCTACTCAGTGGAACAGCAGACAATGAACGAATAGACAGGGCTTGAGAATGCATAGGATATTTGATTCTAACATACAGGTCATTGAATTCGCGAAAATTCCTCATCCCTTAATATTATACATGTATGGTCAATTAGTTCATTTATGATATTTTACTTAATTTCAAAATTAGCTAAAAGCTTGTATATTTTATCTCGAAAAAAACAGATAGTATAAAATATTTGTAACAAAACTGGGTATAGCCGGAGTTACTAGGTTTGTTCGCGTGGTCTGCCAGTCTGCCAGTTTTGTGCCAGTTCTGCTAGTTTTCTGCCAGAAGGCGTTCGTTTTACCGGAAGTGTTTTTTTGGTATGCTGTTCGGGTGGGACTAGCAGATGCCAGTTTTGCCAGAAATGACTGCCATTTCTGCCCATGCTCGGCGAGTAAGGGCAGAACTGGCAGCAATAAA